>JAULBU010064480.1:0-11175 GCA_032358235.1 Odonthalia washingtoniensis
ACCAGGACCTCTACGGTGAGTACATTAAATAGAAGGCCGATCTAATTCCTACTGGCCCTCCGTACAACACGGAGTTCGATCAAGAACGTGCAAACTCAGATCAAGATCAATTCAATCATGAGGACATGGTATATTTAGTGACCCTCTGTCGAAAGGTTATGTCCAACGGGAGTCATGCCCACATTTTTTGTTTCGCATTGTAGTTTTCAAGTTGGGTTGACCTCTTCCAGTCACCAGAATTTGGAAAATATGTCAAGGTAAACGGAGCAGATGACACTGATGATGACTATGACGAAGATGAACTAGAAGTAGCAGTGTTCACAGCGGAAAAAAATCCACTCCATTACACAAAGAAGAGAGGTTACTATAATTCTGATCCCAAATTACAAAGATTGTCTTATCTCTCTGTAGTTGAACAAGCAGTACATCTCTGTAAAAATAGTACGGTTTTTAAATATGCAATGGAAAAAAATGAACTACATACGTCCAGGGTCAATCCACAGTGTTCATCCGGGGACTTGTAACGAAATGAACAACATTCCAAAAGTCCCTAACAGCGAAAAAAAATCTACCTACCGTCACACACTGAAAAATGGGTCCACGGGAAATGCTCCGACCGGAGCAAAACTCAAGGAAATGGAAGATAGATCTCATCGAGAATTTTACTCAACCAGGCGATTTGGTTGTGGATCCTTGCCGCGGTACATTTTTTGTGGCAATGGCATGTATGATTTTGCGTAAGCACAGAAATTTATTGGTTCTAATAACGATGATAAATATTTCGAGCTTGCCAAGACTCCCTTTATTGCACTCTTTGCTCGTCAATTACTGAATCCCAATTCAGATATTGACTGTATGGATCAAGAAAGACTTCATTTCACAGTACTACCAAGATAATTGGATGGAATTGAGGTCAAAGGAAGAATGAATGTGTGGGATATTCCCACTGGAGTTGCCATGGTTCAGTCTTTTCCAAAATATCTGCTCCACTTCATTTTACAGTTCGTCGGGGATCCTAAACTATTCAACAAAAGAACCGCAATACAGTGTAATAAGTGGAAAATGTCATGAAAGCTCGCTCTCGATGGAATCCCAAAAGAGGCGTTGCGTTCAATCGAATTCAGTACTTTGGGATTGACATTTCAGCCATCAACTATCAAGCATAAAAAGGCTGATTGAGGGGTTTCGCGGAGAGACCGTTCGCTGATGGTGCCATTGTCGGCTACTACTATGAGACATTAGTTTATGAAAATTTAGGTGATATCAGTTCTATTGCGAAATCATATGGTGAGGGTTGCTTTTCTGTAACGAAAAACCAGTTCCTCAAGTACGCTGCAAATTGTACGCATATATTTACCGTCGCCGGTGATAAATCATCCCGTATGAAAAGAGTCAAGAATCCAAGCGTACATAATTGCATGTTCGTGCAAAATAAGAAGTTGAGAACTGATGAAGCAGTAACTTCGTACCAGGGCTTAGAGGTTAGAACTTTACTTCCTCTTGCAAGGGGCAAAGAACTTTTTCTTGATTACGGTGACGAACATGTTCATCATGTTGAGGCCGATTAGTTATTTTATTTCCTTTCCAGCTTTACAATTTTAGACTAATCATACATATGCTATTCTAGACTTTTCGCACACCTCTTCCCTTCCATTAATACCTATCTCATTTCCCAAAGGTCTTCAACTGGTTCATTTTGTCCACAATTTAAAAATAAAAAAACTTGTGTAAAGAACTTTTCATTAACTACGACCCTGTTCATGTTCATGACGTTAAAAAAACTAGTTCTTTTATTATTCTTTTTCCTTCATTTTATCTTAAGGTTGTCTCTTTTTATGTACGCTACATTAAACACTTACCACTATAACTACAATCAGTAAAATATTATAAATGATTTCACTATACACTTTCAATGCCATGACAGGCTCTCACGGTACAATTAATAACATCTATGTTGACTTCTGAGAATATAACATTTACTTTATTATTTGCCACATGTTTCAGAACGACAGCCTGTCATGTTACAGTACGACAAAAGGCTCTCATTTGAGAATATAACATTCCAATATCCAGTTTGATACATTACAATGTGACCAACCAGACATTTCCATTACTGCAACACAACATGGACAATTCGTACAAATGATGCTTGAACAAATTTCCCCACTCACCGACCCATACATGATCATGAATAGGTAGGTGGGGGTTATCACTGTGAAGATGGAGGCATCTGTAGTACAGGTGCCTCCGTTTTCACAGTGAGCTATATCGTAACGTAACCTATATCGTACCCTTCCCCACTTGAAGTGCGCAGTGTAGGAAACAGGTTGCGTTTTTCCTTCCCCAAGTTGGGGAAGAGAAAAACTAAAAACTATTATCTAAATCTATCAAGTCATTGTAACAATTAATTCTACCCAAATATAAAAAAGATAACCATTTACGACCCCACGAGGGCCAGGAAGTCATGTTCTGCTTCCCAACCTCCACAAGATCGCAAATGATTTCCTACCTTTCCACACTTAGGGAAAACAAACAATAACAACTAAATATGAAAGAGTAGATAACCGTTTACGACCCCGCCAGAGCCAGGAAGTTATGTTATGCTTCCCAACCTTACCTTCACAAATCACAAACGATTTTCCACCTTTCCGCACTTGGAGGTGATAAAAACTAACTGCTAAAAAATTAAAAACTAATAAGTAATAACTCAAACGATCTCTTACCTTTCCCCATTTTGTGAGGAAGGTAGTTACGGGAATGCTTGGCATGGAAAGGGAAGGGAGACAACAATTTACCAGAACTGATGCAAAGCTTCTCTTAAATAGACATTTTTCAACCATTGGATTACGTAAAATATTATTGTTATGAAAACCCATTCACCTCTTCAAATTATCGTAAAACAAATCTCAACTAGTGAAAGGGTTTTTATGATTTTCCCAACGACGTGTTGACAACTTGAACATGTGCCATGCATATCGAAGTTGCCACCATGTCGATGGGTACTTAGAGTAATATCATTATAACATCCCGTCCATTTCTCATTGATTCCAATTGACTAATGTTCATCATTTATGTGAACGTTTCCATTACATCATGTAACGGACACGATAAATTTATAATCTCTCACGTAAATGTGAATGGCCCCCTTTCAGCTCTTCAGTGTAGGAATTAATTAAGTACAGAACTTGCATTTCTGGTGGCTTTCCTGCATTCCTCTCTGATATTTTTGTATTGCTGGCGGTCATAAACGCACTACTGTAATCACTGTCTCCATAAAATTGGATTTAAAAGTGGTGACAGCAATGACCAAAATCGGGCCCACATTATTTTTTATGATTAATTGTCGAAACTACACGTAACTACAAAACACTGAATGCCCGGACTTCAAAAATGACTAGTTTTTGACAATATGAATTCCCAGGGAAAAACTACGATGTTTGAATGTCCAACATACGATTGGTTCAATGCGGGATTTCATATGGCTAAAATTTAGGAATGGTTCCGGTGTACATCTAGTATGTTTCACCTCTTGGAAGTAGGCAATAATTCCCGGAAACACAGACGATCACGAAAAAAAATGTACGAGGAGGAAAAGAGAGAAAGATAAATTTAAACAGAGGAAGGATTTGTATTATTCTTTATCTTCTTCCTTTTTCAGCCACAATAACGCCCACTTGACCAGTAGGTCGTTTAATTTTGTGGACACACCGCTTCTCGCCAAAAAACAGTAGTTTTATTCTACTCAATACTTGAGTCTTGACACGAGCGGGTATGAAAAGTGACTCCATGTTGGTTTTTATAGCCTGAAATTCTTTAAGGATTGAATAGTTTTAATCTCATCACGCCATTATTAGAAATAGAAAAATGATCACATTCTCAGTCTCATTCACAGAAAATTTCATAACAAATGAATAGAAAATTTTACGGGGGTTCTCGTCGACCTAGAACATGTTCATTTGAGAGACAGAAGTTTGAATAAAACCCTTTTCGTGCAAACGCACACGATATGATAGGTAATTTTACACAATTTTATAATAATTCAATAACAAATGAAGAATATAGCTCTCCATCCCGGCAGTTGACATCACATCCTCAAACTTTAGTCACTTCTCCCAATGGAGAAAGCCTAAATGACCATATCAATGTTAATGATGATCAAGAATCGAAGCCATCGGATAAGTCAATGAGAAATATGAACCCGAGGCTCATGTCGAAAACATTATCTATATCAGCCCATTACACGTACAGCAGAATGATAGTGATGGCTCTGAATCAAAGTATAGTACTAATACCAATGAATTCAGTGAAGATATTGATACTGGTGCACCATATGAAGATACTGAATGTGATAAATTAACTGAAGATACTGACACTGAAGAATCAAGCGAAGATACTGATAGGGCCGATACAGAGAATGAACAGAAAATTTGTTTTCAAAGCGATTTCGATCAAATTCTTAAAGAGGAACTCGTTGCAACTGAAAATTTTCAAAATGTAGCACTTGAAGATGGTACTATTCATTATAATTCCAATATACGTACTACCAGCACTAACTTGAAGACAACACTGAAAAAGGGCTAACCAAATCATGAAGTGGTAGAATATGTTTTCGATGTTGTGTCTGACAAAACTATGTTTACCTACATATAAGACAACACACACAACTAGGTGGAATTATTTAGTTCAAAGATGCTTCCCAAAATCCAATAAAGTTGAATTGACATCTCCACACGTTGGAAATGAATCAGATTTAGAATTAAACGAAGAAATCAATTGGGTTGATGAATGTATTCAAACAGTAGAGAGATACACCAACACTACGGAAAGACATAGTAAAAATAATACTGAAATAACGCCTTAATTATTTCATCTAGTCAATGGATTCAGCATGGAACTTCACATCTTCCATTTTATGAGGAGGTGTACGAGAATTCATTACAATCAGAGGGTGAAGAAATGGATTTTGATCAATTTTTCTTTTTTCGTGAAAGGCTTGTGGAACTTTCGGAAACTCAGACACTTTGATTTAGGTACGTCATAAAGTTTTCACCAGCATATTCTGGGGATCAGGTGAAATTCTTCCTACAAACTTGGAATGGGGTGTCTACAAGTACTCTGTAAGAACAAGGGTAGTCCTTTTTGACACAATCTTCGAAAAAAAGAAATAATACTTTCAGTCCCGTCAATAATCGGTTGCAGTTGGTGCGTTCGGGATGTCACCGAGAACTTGAACACCCCAGCAATGAAAATGTCCAACAAACATTTTCAGTCTGCTGGATATGTGTCCCAATTCTAAAATTGGCTCAAAGAACATTTAAAAACCTCAGCAGTCCATTTACCAGGAAATGATATTTCCGTGAAACCTGGAGATTTTTGTTCTCTGTGCAATCCAATTAATATATTTGCAACGATAAAAACAGATTGTATTCAAATCTTTTGTTTTGGACGGTGAGCAGTGGGTTTCCTGTTCAACGTTTGATTTGGATTTCACAAGATGAGGAGGATGAGAATCTTACCAGGTTATTTACGATATCAACGGCATTAGTAACCATGATTCCAGAAATGGTTCAACAATTGAACAGAAACTTTTATCATGACGATTTGGGTGGTTCTAAAAGGTTTGATTTCCCAATCGACGGTACGCCATTTCTCATATATAGAATGATGCTTTATTTTGATGACTTTTCAGAAGGTATATCTTTATACAATAAAAAGTACGTTGGTGGGTTATATACGATGCCTGTTTGTTTAAAGTATTCTTCAGTGACACTTTTTCCTTCAGTTGGTGTGATATCTTTAAGCTCTTCGTCATCTAGTATAAATCAAGTACTTCAACCAATATCTGAGGACTTAGTTAAAGGAATTAATGAAGTGATATCTTGTATAGATCATTAGGTACAACATATACGTTGTTTTTTTGATGTAGTTAGTTTCACCGGAGATGACTATGCTGCAACAAAGGTCATGGATCTCAAGGTTCACAATGCCCTACAAGACATAGTGTGTTTGAAAGGAGTGCAAAACGCGTGCATATTAACTAATTAATGTTTCAACATGCCCTATTTTCTGTTACGCTGATGCACTTCTTTTTCACCTGAAATGTTCTATTTGTTCCCTTTTCGTACCTCAATTTTCCCCATTACCTAACTTAAAAGTTCCGTAACTTTATCACGTTACCATATGCTCTCCTTTATTCAAAAGATGCCCTTCTTTTTCGTACACTGTTATTAAGTGCCCTCTTTTCGCACCACACTTACCCCTATTTGAGCAAGATACTCTCTTATCAACCCTTATGTATCACACCTATGTCTCTCAGGGATAGTTGTGGTCCCTGTACAGTTTGTAACTTTTATGTCAATAACTTCTCACGTAGTACAAGATATGCATACTCAACTAAATTCACAATGCAACCAACTGTGAGATGATTTGATCGTCTCTACTCCATACGAAAACATGGACTGACCAAACAAGATGTGACACGACTTGGAATGAAATATGGTGATATGTAATACGCCAAGTTTTTGCCTATGTTTTGATTAGCGTATGATTTACTCCGTAGCACAGAAAATCTACCTCTTACAATTTCTCATGTACCCGTTTTTCATTCCAAATTCTAACCATACATTCAAGGAGTGATTTCTCCTGATCATATTCTATCCGGGTTAGCTAAAGACATTATGCGACTTTGCTTTTCATTTGTTGATTTAGAAAAACATGTCCTCCGCATTGAAAAGAAAACATTTTCTATTTTATCTGAACTGGCCCTTCCAAAAAAACGAAAAATGTGGAATAAGCGGAATCAGAAGTTATTTAGCTGCTCCATTCCGGACACATTTTGTGTTCTTTTCGTTTCTTCATTTGTTTTTCATCATGATCATAACGGCACCGAAGAATATTCTCGTGTGGTCTGTCTACTTCCGGATCTACAAGAATCAATCGCTTATACATATTGGCACCCAGTCGCTCATTTGGATGATTAATCTGTCCATTTTCTCTTTGAAAATAATTTTCGTGAAACCCATAACATTTTGCAGAAAATCTCAGTACGGTATGCTATGAATGCAAATTCATTTTACCTAACGAACTAGAAATTGGAAATTTGTTAGACTAACTGAACGTATATAGCTTGGTTAAACTGAACAACAACACAATTCTAATCTGTGGGCATGTTCGAAATATTATGGAGATGGTTTTTGAATGTTTCCATCAATACTTCAAACGGTCTCTTGAAAAACATTTGATTTCAAAAAAGTATATAATCCCGTTCTAAATTCCCTCTCCCGTTGATTGTCGAACCAGATTGGCCTCATTGCTGCCTTTACTGGAAATTAATGATATAAAATTTCTACTTGCAGCTAAAAGTGGTGTATTGCATCTTCTCATGGGACCAGAAGTTGGTACGATAATTAATGACTCCGAAATTGATTTTCTATGGTCGGAGGTTGAAGACAACATGACAGATACATTACAAGTTGTATTAAATGAACAATTAAAGGAATGCAGTGTTTCTTTTTTCTCCAATTGAGGGGATGTTGCTAATGGGACTGGAGATACTTGATTTATATAACTGATGAAACAAATATTGTAAGAATACCATACCTCTACTTGGAATCGTTCATAAATTCATCTGTAGAAACGACACACAGACAAACAATCTTCCATTTTAAGGAATCTGTTCTCAAATTTCGTCTACTCAATTAGGTGTCTCGAGAAGCTACGGACATAATATAATACGACGTTATAAAGCTGTATCGTTCATTTCTGAATATGGGGAGTCATCATCAACGAACAATACATTTCTAACAGCTTCAACAGGTAGACCCGGATCGGAAACACTCAGATTCATTATGGGTATTCCAGGAAATAAAATCATTAATCTGTGGGTTGTGGGATACAAATTTAGTCTACAGAGTGGTGATGAATGAAAAGTAGACAGTTCGAAACTCTTCTCGATTAAACTTAGAAATGTTATTCGATGTGTGACTTTCTTCCATGACTGTTCTTGAGATTGTAAACTGTTCACTACCATTCAGGAAAAATATCACTCCCTTTCTGGATCGTTTTTATTAATTCAAGAATAGATGGATATCCACCATTCATGAGATAAAAAAATATACAGATTAAAAATTGGATACATTTGATTTTAAATGGATAATAGCTTCAACCTAATAATATCTACATAACTTGTTCATACACGCATTTTTTCTATGGACGATGATACGGTATGCATATTTCAAATTATCCTAATGATATGTTTCTGCTGCATTATTTCTTCCACATCCAGTAGCTTTTTCAGTATAGAAGTGCTGATACAGTATGCACATTTCACATATATTTATTTACGTGTTTTCGTTACTCAAGGTCTTCTATAGGTATTCAAGTATATATAAATGCGGTTACGGGAGGCAAATTTAACAAAAACCGATCCTCAGGATGTTGCCACTTTAATTAAGTTGTATTTATTTCATTCTAGAAATGCTGACACTGTATGAACATTTGAAATAACAGTATTGTCAAAATGTTACTACTGTAAAACATCTATATTTACTTCATTATGGGAATGCTTGTGCAGTACGTACATTTCATGTAATATTATTCTCATGTTCTTACTACATTAATTCAATATTTCATATTTCAGTATGGGAATGCTACCGTATGCACATTTTACATAATAGTATTATCATGCCGTTGCTACATTGCTTCAGATGAATTTTTGAGTATGGTAAAGCTCCCAAGGTAAGTAAATTTAATATATCAGTATTCTCATGTTGTTGCTACCTTCTTTCATATTTCTTTATTTAATTATGATAATATTGATACACTGTACGTACATTTCATATATAAGTATTATCATGTTCTTGCTAAATTACTTGATTCGCTTATATGTGAGTATGGAAATATTAATACAGTATGTAAATTTCAAAGTAAAACATCTGCCATTTAATGATACCTTACATCTATTTATAAACATTGTAATTTGTAAATGTTGATTCTGTATGAACGTTCACAATGCTCATACTTTGAAATTATAGGTACAGTAGGTAACATATTATGTTGTTTCTTTTTATGCTAGTTTTATTATATCTGCATTGGCAGCAATTATAATGTGAATGCTAGGCTACAGTACGTACGAAGTCAGGTAATATTATTCTGAATTTTGGGCTGCGTTAATTTCAGAATAAGTAGGAAAGGAAAGATAGCAAGCTGCACTAATACAAAAGCTTGTGCAACCAGCAAGAATGTTGATAAGTATTATTTTGTTTTCTAATTACGTTATGTGCAAATAAAATCTTGGTCTGCTAAAGATATACTCCGCAGTGTGGCAACAAGAATGGATGAAACAGTGAAAAATATAAAATCAAAAATTTCAACCATACGCCGTAGTTCAAAACATGCTGCGTTTCTAAAACAACGTTCCATCCAGATTTCTTTATCACATTCTACAGAACAACTACTACATCAAAAGGTAAAAACCACCTATCACCATTTTTGGTATGGCACAGTATTTCTGTTTCGTTACAACAGATTGATTCAACAAGACAAATAATTGGACTGTGTAACGAATCCACAGCAAAAATTCTTAGTCCAATATTGAAAAACTTATCACGTCCCAGTCTAACAGTCTTCACGGATCTCTTCCAGAACTACTTCCGAAATCAAGGTCTGTTGCTTACAAACTCCGAAATTTCTCTCACATTTGCCAAGTCATGGTACATGGTTTGTGAACATCTTCCAAAGATATAACAGTATGAAAGTTCTAGAAAATTGTCAATTTTAGAACTCCTACGCCACATCGCCGTAGAAAGTAACCCATATTTTCAACAACACAGTTCGGTACGAGCAAGAAGAAAAGGACTATCTTCGTCCTTATAAATGGTAGTGGCGGAAGTGGTCCCGTTTAGTATACAGCAAAGGTCCTTCTCCTATTCCGTACAAAAAAATACTGTACTATGGACAGGACGAAGTTGGATTTCGTACAATACATGGAATAAACTCAGCCTCTGGACAATGTCGATAAAATTATGAACGGCATATGCCTTCTACTGGCTACATCCGATGAGGTTGACTAAACAACACATTGTCCAGACACAACTTCTGTCAAAAATATTATAAAAAGATGATAGTGGTACGATATAATTGACTTCCATACCATATGTTCATCTGTTCATGTATTTTGGTCAAATTTCGGAATTGAGTCGTTTATTGACCAGTTTCCAGGGCCGGAGAAACGACTCTACATTAATCGTTTTTACAGGGAAAGGGATTCATTCAAAGCTCTACCAACTGATACTGACGAGGATGACAAAGATAGTAACCCCACGTAACATGGTCGTATACATTAGTTTATTTCAAGTTACATGATCTGTCATTCCAAATATTCTTCCCTATTTCCATTCACTTCAATACATTTTTCATCTTCAAATAAAGTACTTCGTCCTAGTCCTTCGTTGTATGGCTTTCCAAATTTATCAATGCTTTTCCAGTCAGACGCTATTTCTGCGATATAGCATTCATGAATAATTCCACACTGCGGTCCGATGGACTGTAGAAATTAGATTGTACAGATATAAAATGATTCTTCGGACTTTTCGCGGTACCAATTATTGTGGCGTCATGTTCCATTTCTTTGAGTATATTTTCTTCCTCCCTCTTAAACATTCCGGTACTTGCACCTCTTTAGGGACCTGTTCTTCTACTTACCCTCCTATTTTCCCAATTAACCGTTCCGTATCCAATTTTACATACTTCGGAAACATTTTGTTGAATTCTTTCTAACGACCACTCCACGATATCCCTTCACCATAAGCATTTTGACATAGCTACAAATCAAGTCATCTATGCGAGAATACTCATTTCAGTCCCTTCCACAATGTCAGTTCTTCTTCTTCTTCCGGGATATATCCGATGAAACCATGCAATACCGCAGGACCAATCTTGTTTCTAAACAGATTCAACATTTCTTCATCGTCGTCATGTCGGTCAACGTCACGTTCAACAAAACTGCCACATCCCTCCTCTACTGACTCCGCACTTAATTCACCTTCTCGAAAGTGCAGTCTAAACCCTTCCAAAAAACATATCAACAACATCAGTAACAATAATAATAATCATAATCATAATCATAATCATAATCATAATCATAATCATAATCATAATCATAATCATAATCATAAT
>JAULBU010064491.1:0-11172 GCA_032358235.1 Odonthalia washingtoniensis
AGTAAAGAACTACATGGTGTGAGAATGCAAGCTGTTTCGTTGCACTAACTCTGATCCCCACCTGGAAGCTACCCAGGATAGTAGATATGGTATTATGATATCATTTATGATGATATTGGTCATTGGGACGTACAAGTGACGTAGAAGTTCATTGTGGCTCGATTCTGGTGGTCAGAAGTACATGAAGAAATCTCCGCCTTCGTGCGTAGCTGTTAAGGTTTCCAGCATCCAAATTCACAATGACTGTAGAATACTAAGCATTTCATCTCTTTGAGTGGGCTATTCTCTATCTTCTCGAACGACTTTTCCAGTCCGCTCTCTCCTACTAGATCAGAGAATTACTACATACTTGTATGCGTGGATCACTTCAGCGGTTGGCCAATAGCAATAGCGACCAAGAATACCACAACAGACGTGATCATATTGTTCCTCAGGGAGGAAATTATTCGTGCGTTTGTTCCTCCATCTACAATTGTAAGCGACAACGCAACGAGCTTCACGGCTAATACTGTCACAGATGTAATGGAGAAATGGGGAAGCAACTGAACAAATGTCCCCGCGTACTAGCCAACGTCAAATGGCCGCGTGGAGAGTATGGTACCATCAAGAGCAGTGTCAAGAAAATGGTTATAGGGGACTGGTAGAGGTTGGTAAGAAGCGCTTCCCGATGTTCTCTTTTGTTTCTGCCTTCGACCTTTCGGTATTGACGCCTCCCCATTTGAACTTCTCTACGGCGTGAATCGTCGTATGGCCCCAGGAGAAGTCTCTTAGATAGGTGAGAGTGTTGAAGAAAGTCGCGATTATAAGATGATGGCACTCTATTCTGTGAGAGAAAAGAGGATCGATAGTCCGATGGCCATACAATCCTCTTTTTGAATCACCTTGCAATACGAATTTCACCTCTACAAGCCTTTTGATCTCGTTTTTGTTTCTTATGTACCAGCGTTGAATAAGAACGTCAAGTGTGCAGCACTTAAGTACAATATTATGCACCATGTCGTGTTGTGTGAGCGAATCACCAACGCTATGAGATATAGTCCCTCCATGGCCGCTACACTAAAAGCGCCATTTATGCTCGTAGTATCCTTCCATACGTACAGCGCCATCCGTTGGGTGGCTAATAACCCCCTGAGAAAAATATTGCATACCTCTTTTCTGCATTGATAAATTATTTTACCTGCATTTATTTCTTTTTCTTGGGTGGACCCTTACCTATACTCGATCTTCGAGAAGTCTGCTTAGTGCGCTTCATGATATGAGAGCTTGTGACTGTAGGAATGAACGCAGAACTCAGAGTCGGCTCACAGAACAGACAAGATTGAGACCTCGAGGACCGAGAGTGTGGCTCGTCGTCGCGCCGATTATATTGTGGCTTCGTTTTCAAAGGCGGAGTATGCGGGTGAGAATTGAAAATGGGGAGCCGAGAATCATTATGTGACAGAAATAGATTTCGTGAAATGCGCAATTAAGTTTTTAGATATTTAGAGAGTTTTTCCCGGGCTCCGTGGTCCAATGTGAGTAGGGGGTTGCGTGGTGTGCATTTTGGGATATATTCTTTTTTTATTTTGTGATGAGCCGGAGTGCACCAATAGGATTTTTTAGAGATGATTTTATGCAGATTTCAATTGACCGTTTTAAATTCAAAAACATGTAAGACGGTGGAGTGGTAAGCGAGAATGAAAAGTAAAAACACATAGCTCACATTTAGACCGATTTTACTTTTTTTTCTGCATTCAGCAAGCATACGAAATATCACGCGAACAAATTGACACATGCACACATGAATCACTAAACAAAATCACTTCGAAGATCGTTGCATAATCTACTAATTAGTAAATCAATTGCAGTCCCTCGTACAATTTATGGAGATGCTGACAGATTGGCGGTGGACAGAATTACATATCAGCAATATCATGGAATTGTCGAAAAGTATAAGCAAGATTTAATAGAGATCATGGAATCCCTGAATTGCACCTTTAAAATTACGAACAGAATAATGAAATTTCATCTTCGTCTGAAAGATTAAAAGGCATCGACAACCTACTTAATACTTTCTTCAATCGAGGCAGATCTACCAGTCAAAACATGTGCAACGAACTTCTTTTTGTTTGAAGAAACAATCAGGTTTTCTTGAAGGAATTTTTATTCATGTACAAAGATATAGGTGACATATAAGAATTCGCTAAAGATAGGGATAGGAAAGAATTGAAAAGTAAAAGATTTTAAAGAACAGTATTTTCGTCAGAAAATGGTATACAGGTAGAATTTTACATAAGGAATGCACCTGAGATTTTAAAGGAACAAATGTATGCAACACCAATTCATTCAATTATCACCAAACAATGCGTAGGTTCTTCCATAAAAAGCCATCCGAAGAATTCGGACTTAGCTATAGCTGCAATGAAAGCAGAGATTGCAGTTGAGGAAAAAATGATTCACGTATCTACTGGAAAACTGATGCATCTGACGGTGGAGAGTCCTTCATTGCACTTTTCAGGTCTACAGTGTTCAGTAACAGACGTCACTTAAGCCTACTTCTTTCACATTTTATCGACTACGTCTCAATTTGCTAAATTTCAAAGATTCAACTAGAAGAGAGCATATTATGTCTGAGCGATCAATTGTTGAAGATCTACCAGTTAATGTTTTTTTAATTGAGGATGATAACAACTGTGGCCAAGAGAGTGTAAAAATCATAGATATGCTGATTTTTTTGTATCGAACTGTGGAATCGTTCGTTGGAAGTTCTTTTAAAGAAAGTTTTAGAAGGAATTGTATTTAGCTCTGCTGATGGAAAGAGTCTTCGTGGCTATATAGTACTATCGTCCTACATTTCTTACGTCCCTGAGGCAGATGATATGTCAAGTATGAAGTGAGGGAATAGCACACCACATCTTTTTCATAGGTGTTTAGTTCCAAAGGCGAATTTAACGCTGTTTTCAAACAATTGTGAACGAACTCTAAAAGGAACTTTGAAGATGATATGTAAGCTAGATGAATGAAACAAATCTGTTATAAATTAAATTTATTTAAGGCTCTTTCAATTTTAACTATACCCCCGGTTTTATCCGAATTTATTTTCGTCGGCCTTAAACTGTTGTTGATATTTACACAATATTAACTTTCGATCCACTTCACAGCTTGCCACTTGGAATCTTTCGCATGTTAAAAGAGTGTGCAAAAGACCCTTTGAAGGACAAAACACGTCACATCAGTTCAATTATTACCATTTCTGGGGAATATAGGTCTTTTTCATCTACGAGGAAATTCATATTGAGATCACTCAATTTGTTTCTTGTTGAAGTTGAAAATCAATCCGTTGTATATGGTCTCCATGTATAGTTTTCAAAGGGTTCAGTAATTGGTAGATTGTCTGGTTTATTTACAGAGACAGGTTTAATGGGAATGCAGTAAGCGGATTATTACAGCCAGTCGATATAGTTTCTCGTTTTTTGGGAGCGACTATTGATCGCTTCTGTGGTCTGGTGAAAGATGCCAATATGATTTATGTTTTTCAAGGTATGTTCTACTAATCAACAACATATATCGACGAGGACCAACACCGGAATGGCCTGATTCTGACCTTTTGCAACTTTAAAATGATATTGAAAAATTTCAAAGACGTGGTCAGAAATCATTTATAAAATATCAGGCTTTCTCAATGCGAACATCGAGGTGGCACATGTTCGATCACCTGGTAGATGATTTGAAGAGGACTGGTGGTATGAGTTATTTAGACTGTAGTTTGTACAAAATGTATCACAAAACGATTGAAAAGAGTCATGGTATCACTTTGAAAAGACATGATTCATGCATGTCCGAAACTATTCGAAGGCAGGAGGAGGGGATTTTTCAAAGGCGATCTTTGATGGGAGATGGTTACAGTAATTTTTGCGATGATCGTAGTTTCAACATAAGTATGAAAAAACCTACTACGGTTGAAGCCGTGAAGCATGACTCTGCATTTCTTGTGATAGCCGGTCCTTCATTTACACTTTTTGAATTGGAGTGCATGGGCAAATATTTATAGAACAGGAGAAAAGAAAAGCTGGAGAGACAAAAGTTTCATAAATGTGTTAAAGACTTAATTATATTTTGTGGTGAGGATGGTATTTATTCTTTAATGAAATTATTACAGAAGTACTTATTTCAGCAGGTCATATTGGCCTCCGAATCGAGACAACAAACAGTAGAAGTTCCAGCATCAGTATTCGCATCAGCATATCGAACTGCATATCTGAAAAAGATGGAGAAAATGGGAATGAAGTGTATATTGAAAAATCAGCCTATCGTACGTCACAACTAATTGTTTCCAATAAATGCTTCTATGGATCTGAAACTCCTCGCTTAGACTAAGTTATGATAGAAGGTGCTCGTGAAGAAGGAAAAGAAGTGGATGAAGAAAGGATGCGAATTTTAGTTGCTAAAGTTTTAGATTTTTTAAGAGTCCATCAAACTGGAAATGATAGCGAGTTATGTAAATTACATAAAAAAGCACACTGTCCAGAAGGTTATGATAGTGCTGAGAATGAGTTTTGTTTTGTTAAATTTCATGGAGTACTGAGAGACAAACCGCTCAATATAGATCAGATAGACGAAAACCTGGGTTGCATTCGTTTACAATGGCAGAAACATAATGGTGAGATAGGGAAGAACATCTCATCAAACCAATTTCGGCTCTCATCTGTAGACTTAATTAGGGGTATTGTAAATGCCGTACCTGCTGGTGTGGAAGTTGAAATTATATCAAAGAAGGATTTACGCAGGAAACAATATGACAAGTTGAAGCTCGGTTAGAGTGGATGGGCTGCACGTCCTTCTTTATGAGAATAGATTCTATAGACCCCGAAGGAGAAGAATACGAGTATGACGATGAACAGATACAGTCACAAATTAGTATTTCTGATTGAGGAAATATACGTATTTTCGATAAACAGGTACAGTACAATAATAGAATTCCGATTAACGGAATTACTGGAAATTCACGTGTTTTAGATGAACAGGTACATAATAGAATTAAGATATACGGAATTACACTTGTTTTTAAAAAACATTTCATTCATTTGTGTAAAGTAATCCGCCGTCGAGGGCAAGTAAGAAAATGAGAATACGGTAAAAGGTTTGAGAAAACATGTCTCAAACCTTTTCAATAATAATCCGCCATCGAGGGCAAGTAAGAAAATAAGAATACGGTAAAAGGTTTAAGAAAACATGTTTCAAACATTTTCAATCAACTAATCTGACTTTTCACTCAACAACACATTGCGTCACTGACATTTCATTCTAATCCTTGAAGCTATCATTCGTTTTATCTTACTTTACTACCTTTGTAAGGATAGTAGACTGTATCAACATCCGCTCTAATTTTTCGTCGAATTCTTTGTTGACATTATAAACAAAATTGTTTTCGACAACTTCACCTTCCTCCTGTTTCTCATCAGGATAATATTCTTCGTCTTCTTCTTCTTCATTATTAAACTGTTCATTATTATCTAAAACAAGAATAGCTTCTTCTCCTTACGAAGCTTTCCATCATGTACCCGAAGATCATGTGCTTTCACTTTCAACTGTTCATTTTCGTCATCATCTCTTTCATGAATTGCATCAAAAACAACCTCCTCATAAAATGGTTCAAAATTAGCATCAATTATTGGTGCATTCATAACATAACCGTCTGCTACGGTCCCATAAAAATTACTAACCATCGCGTGAAGGAATTGTCATCCAACGCAATATAATACCGCCAATTCTCAGGATGCTTGAATGCAAACTTGTATCGTCATTTTTGATTATTCCATAATTGCACATCATTTCTATCTTTTCCGACACTCAATTTCGATACTATCGACTCCAAAGCCATTTTTTTGTACTCAATTTATTCATAATTTCATCCTTTAATGCAAGAAGAAATTCATTTAAAAGTTGAGATGCAGCACTTGGTAAGTTCTATTTGTACATTATAATAGATTTCAGGGGTCTTCTACCACCCCTCTCTACATTTTTCTTGTTGTTAACATCGGCAAAATTCCGTCTTGTAATTGTTTCTTGCCTTCCATTACCATTATTAGTCGATGCGGGACAGCAGTTTCTGCAAAAGGGGATACCGATAATTCGGCTTCAGATTCGTCATCATCCATCAATTCTATAGTAATATTTTAAAACAAGTAGACTATTGAAAAAATTATTGCATCGAATCGATACAGCGAGGTTATACTTGCATTGTCTTTTTCTGTATGGTCATATCGCCTAAATGTTCGAAAAGCCTTCTTCGCTGCATGATGACCGAAAAGATTGTTGACTTGAATTTTTTGATTTGGATTATGTTCCTCACTATCATTATAATTATCACACTCTACCATTCTTGAATATTGGCAAACATCTACATACAAGGCCTCTCTCCATTTGCTCATCTCGCGAACTCCATTTTGTTTATTTCCATGCAATTTACTATGATATTAATTAATTTGTTTCCGAACTTCACTCACACTACCCTTTGGAATATTTTTGTCTCGTCCTAGTAAGGATGTGGTATACCAAAGTAGCTAAGTACATGTATTTGACAGTTCTCTTTCTCGAACTGACAGTCTGTCTACATACGGTCTCAAATATACTGACGAGTAACCTGCTATCTATACAGCCATCAAAATATAAACGGATATAACGTTTATATATTACTTTATCTTCCTTTCTATCTACTACGTTACTCATTTTACTACTTCTTGGCAGTATCAATTGTGTAATATCCCTTGCAACCTTTGCTCTTTCCTTTTCAGTTGATGGATAACACAATTTTGACAATCTTAAGTTTAGTTGTTTGTTTATTAATAATATCTATTGTATCTATTATATTTTCAGTACAAATTAGTTAAAATGTTTTGGCTTTTCATCATGAGATGGGATATGATAATTTAAAAAATAAGTATATTGTTACGTACCATGACGATTGATTTTGATATTGTAGTGTCACTTGCGCGTGTTTGGTGGATGACGGATCTGTTGCGGTCGTTCAGCTTGGCAGTGTGCAGAGAATTGTTTTTCCATACCTGGCGCTCCATAAAGTACCATCCCGCGACAAGGAACAATCAGATTTTATAGTTAAAACCTGCATGAGTCAGCGCCAACTGAACAGATTCTCGAATCTCCTGCTTCTGAATATAAATACTACGGATATCAGAATAGTATACGTGAGGTTTCTCATCGGCGCCCATCATTGAAATTGTCGAATCTGCTTCTAGTGGAAAGATGTCAAGGAACATCTATAAAGCGACGGATGAATTTGGCTTCAGGAACTTATTGCAAGTCAAATTCATATTCAACTTTTGTAATTTGCCCGATTCAAATTTGAACTCATTTTCAAAGTTTCAATCAAATTTTTTCACCTATTTCATTTTCATCATGTAGGCACTGAAATGCTGTAGTCTCAGTATGATACTGAGACTACGATATTCGCATTTTCTAATTACGTTTATGACGAAAAATCTTTGCAATAGCTTTTTTGCTTAATGAATTTCAAACCTAGTTAAGAACTCACCCTAGGGATAATTTAAAGATTACATTTGAATGCATGTTGCGAACAACCATCGTTCACTACTGGTGAATAATGGTACTCACATTAAATGAAATGTTTAGCAATGGCATTGCTCAACATTTTATTTAATGGTTGTAAAGTTGTAGAAATCTGTATAAATACAGATTGCCATGGAGGATCACGTTTTACTCCCTTTGACTGTCGTCCAAGTTTAGCGTAGTTGATCACCCACCGCCCTTATATATGCTCCCATTCATGGCCGCAGGATAGTTCTGTCCGTTACTGTCCCTGTTTTGCTGTCGGGTCCCTTCGTTGCTGTCGAGATCGAACAATTCTACGGTGAGGTGTGGATGGCCTCTCCCGTTTGGGTTAACTTGATTACACGTGTATATGAATGAACATTTTTACCCCAGACCCTCATTGGTTATAATGATCTTGTAATCTATGAGTGTCTGTTGTAATAATATTATAATAATCTATGGCGGTTTCCCCTCCACTGTACTGCACTCTACTGTACTGCAGTGGAGGTGGAGATTGAAAATGTATTCTTGAAATTATGTGATGATTACTACACCCCATTGCCCATAATACATCCACACTGAATGTGTACGACTTGTACATTCAGTGGATGTATGGTGAGAAATTGATGGACGACGTTGAGGAGGAAACAAGGAAATTGTAAATTAAATCCTTATTTTACTTCACTGTTTTCGCGTTACCTTCTAACCGTCGCCCGTCGTACATTGAAGAACGGACGACGGCGGAAATATGGTATCAACAGATTTTTCTGTAAAGGCAATAGGTTGGGTGAAGGCAATACAGTCCAAAGTGATATTGAGAAAAAGGAAAGGTGCGTATTGGTACATACCAAAGTCTCTTGGGCTCATATTGTAATTATAAATTAAGGTCCAAAGTGAAATTGGAAACAATTCATATCGTCTTTTGATACATCCAAAAGTCACTTTGAAGCATATTGAAACTGTCCAATTCGAATATTTGGGGACCAGAATATGCATATTGGGAAAAGGCAGTGCGATCCAAAGTGATATTGGAAAAATGCAAATTGCGTATAGATACATCCCAAAGTCGCTTCGGTTCATATTGAAATTATCCAATACGAATATTGGGAAACAGAAATAATATGATTGGGCATAATCAATATGCACCAAACGGAAATCGGAAACAGTTTAATATTTCTATTGATATATTTCTATTTCACCTTTGACTCAATTATATTTACCCAAAATGTGACAATGACATTTCGTTAAAATGTCTTTTATGGTATTGTAATAATAAGATGAATGTATTTCAATGCAATAAATAATGGAGACAATGGCACATAAAATGAAAGAATAATTTTTTTTTAATAGTCGCAATGGAAATGGACGTGCGGTAAGGAAAGGATTAGAAGAAATGATATTTTTTTGTAGGAAAACGGTACATTAAGACCTATCCTAGAATAAAATACGGAGTAAGAGGAGTAGTAAAAGGAAAATTAGGTTGAGTGGAATGGACGAAGGTTAGTAAAATATATGAAGCATATAACTCACACGAAACAATTTGGATGTAATAGGACGACTTGCATATAAATTCGAACATATAAGCTATGTGATGACAATATTACAGAATATAATATTATGGGATGAAAAAATCAAACACCGAATGAGGATGATTGGAGTAAAGTCATGCCATGATGTAGGGGAAGAGTGGTGCTAATAAATGGCAAAATGTTATGATTCCATATTTTTCGCCGCCGTCCGTCCTTCAATCTACGACGGGCGTTAGTGAGGAAGAAATGTGTAAACAGTAAATTACAGTAAGTATTTAATTTACAATTCCCACGTTTCCACGTTTCCTCCTCACCATCGTCCATCAATTGCCTATCATAAATCCATTGAATGTACAAATAGTACACATTCAGTGGATGTATGATGGGCAAGGGGATCTAATAGTCGTCACAGGATGTCAAAAAAACAACTGTTGTGGGGAAAACCCAAATTTGGTCTACAGTATCGTGTCTTAATGAAATACTTCAGAAGATGGTGGACTCAGTAAAATATTGATATGGCGATGGAAAAAGGCGAATAGTTTTCGGCATAAGCAGTATGAGTTATCCGTTTGTCTCTGCCCCTCTTTTGTTACACATCCTTTTATTCTCAGCCTCCTTTACATATAGTCCCTCAAGTCCGTCCCTCAATGTCCGTAAACGGTCAGTGCTAAATTCCTCTGCTAGTTGGTATCGTTTCCCCGCTCGTTTGTAACGTTTTCCGTGCGTTAATTCATCCGCTTTTACCGCCGTCCTCACGCTTGCAATTCATCCCTTTTCAGCCGATTCGTGCCTCTCTCTTTAAACCGTCTAATTCAATAGGATGTTCAATTCATTTACTGCTTAAATGTGTGACAGGTTTCGCTCCAATCTTTCCACACTCCGCTAATAACAAACGTCATCGATGAATTACCTAAATACATCTGTCGCTGTCGACATCAAATGATTGATGCTTCGGGAGCCGAAGCCATCCGCCATGCCATGGCAGACGGCTTCGGCTCCTGAAGCGTGTTGTTGAATATACTTAGACAGTGTCCAAGTCTGGCCAACAATGTTTCCAAATGCGAACTCCGCTTTGTTAATGCATCAGATATAGTAACAATCCCTTGTATTCATCTGATCAGGTCGATCTATTGTGCTTTAAATGAATCCCTTATCCGTTGGATGGTCTGACAGAGCCGATAGTGATTTTCTACATGCAGTGTAGTTACTGTGTCGAATAATCCTGCAGAGGCAACATTCAACGCATGCGTAAAATATTTGCCTGGAAATGTCGAGGTTAATCTCATCTACGAGTTATATACCCTATCGTCTGCTTCGGTACAAGCCAAGATCTCGTCTGCATACGACAAGTGGAAAAATCTTCACTGTCATAGGCTGGCTCAGCCGATGATGTGATATACACCGTATTCTTCTGACTCGGAGATGTATTGTATAATATTGAAGATTCCTGTTTGTACGTACTGTGAAATTTGAGTTTCAATAAATGTCGCATCAGAGAAGGAAGATATCACGACTAGTTTGGTGTCATCCGGAGGTAGCCTAAAGGTGATTAATGTACTCATTTCCTTCGATTCATTCAGCATACCATTGGCCTGAATAACATCGTCAAATTTTAATGAGGGAACGTTTTTCTATATCCAAGATCCAATGTGAGAGGCTTGGGGCACAGAACCAAATACAATGCAAACTAATTCGTCTTCTAGCGATCACAATGCGTTCATCTCTTGTTCGCTTGCACGATCATACTTTTAATTTTCACTCTCCGGCGATAGTCCAATTGGTTTCATGTTGCTCAAGTAATCTGCCATAGAAAGTCGTATCCTTCCATGTTGATCTCGAGGAATGTCAATTCCGTTGAAGTTGATGTTACTGTCGATTATAGCTTTGCTAATTGCGAACATTCTACGGATATTATCTATAAAGGAAAACATTTCTGATGTCTAACTGACAATTATTGAATCGTCTTTCACCTCTGCAATCATCATACTGATGTCCTCATTTTCGTGTATTGTGATAAATAGCTGCGGCACACCAAATAGTCGTTCAAAGTTTGCTTTTGTAACCAACCATGTCTTAAATACCTTCGCCACTCACA
>JAULBU010064502.1:0-11172 GCA_032358235.1 Odonthalia washingtoniensis
CAGTATGTGGTGATGATAAATTAGTAGTGTCGAGGTGGTAGCCTTATATACGGTTAACCATACTCTTAGTTTCTACAATTATCATATTGCAATAACTGTGATATTTTTGCAGGAGTGTGAATAAGTGAACACAAAATTCGTATGGCAAAGAGCTGGCTGAGGAACCAATGAACAATGGCAATGCGGTCATTGACGGATTAATATCTAATAATAATCGTATTTACTATTCGAGGACTATGGCATAACCACAATTAGTAAAAATTCAGTAACTTTTATCAGACCGCGATGCAAAAATTAGTGATTTTTTAGTCAGAATAAAATAGTTCTTTGGATTATGGTATAACGATTTGTTTTTATTTTGAAACATAAGTGACTAAAAGTGTCAAACAGACTGGTGCTGATTGGAAGACACTGTGCTTTATTCATAAACGGAAAAGACAGTGTGAATGTATGATTAATTTTTAGTGTCAAAGGATCTAATAATGTAAGTGGGGAACGGTACGGGGTAATCACGCAGTCCGTAATGGAGATCGGGGATTTAGGTGTTCTGATACAGTTAAGTAACTTCGCAATCTCCTTAAATCGAGGGCACGTTGATGGTCTCGTGGATTCTATTGCAATCGACAACGATCGTTACGCAGATACACGTGGATCACCTTGCTCCCTGCGGCAGGTATTAATTGCCTAGACGCGTGTTCGAGCTCATATTTCTCCTTGCTACGGTAGATCGATCTTTGACCTTTATGTTAACTTCCTCTCGGAATGTGGTAGCTAATGCTGGGGGTGTCTGGCTTTTGTAAAATGTCTACTGATTTTAATAATTTTTCCATTCAAGGTTCGAATGAAAGTATGTATAATTATTTCTGAAAATAAAGAGGAAGAATCAACACGTGTAATGTGAATTTTGCAAATTCCTATCTTGAATAGCTAAAGTAACATTGATTCAAATTAAATGAATTCCGAATCATAAAGTAGATATCACACGTGTCGTGACTTGTCACCGTCCACGGTTCCGTTTATACAGTGTCATTTTCTGTATTTTATATGACATGATTTTGTGTACAGTATAAGGCTGTAGATGTGCCGCGTACCCGGGTAGGTCATTCATTGTTGCTGTTCTTATAATGAATTTTTATTCTCGTCTGTATAATCTTCACCTTATCGTTGCGGTTCTCTCTTCTACGTTTGATTCATCAATTGTCATTGTCATCCTTTTCTTATCTATTTTGATATTCACCTTATCATTGTCTTCGTAACTATACTTTTCTGCGTGTTGATTTCCTCCTGTTTATCTGTCGTCATTATCATCCGTCTCCTTCATCCTCATCCATCAAACTTCATCCGTTATCGTCCTCATACGGATGAGGAAGATAACAGATGAAGTAAAATGTACTGTCTCCGTTAGTCATCCTTATTCGTCCTCGTTCGTCATCATCCTTCTGTCTTAGTTAGTCATCCACTTCATTACATCTACGGTATCGCACGAACTGTTGGGATGTCCTCAAATCGAGTTACTCGATTCGACAAAAAGCCTGAAATGAAAGCACCAAAAGGTAACCGAAAAACGGTACAAATCTGATGTAATAGAAAACTTGCTCATTACATCAACGGCAGGATGAGACAAACTGATTTCAGATATGCAAAAGTGAAGAATCGTGTCAGAAAACGAGGGATATATCCATTGTGTTCAATAGATTTAGAACTTGAGGCATATGTCGTCTACAACTTTCATAAAAAACTGAAACGTACAAAAGGTGATTTGAGGAACATCAAATTCAGGAAAGGCACATTACTACTACTACTTTAAACATTAACATTCTATCGGACTAGCAGAGTATGAAGGACTTCCGATTTATTACACGGGAGATCGGCAAAGTGGCTGCTCTCATCGGATTCAGTATAGGTAGAACTAGAACGACCCGTAAACGGTACTACTGCAATGAAATCACAGCTGCGTGCATCGTGCGGTGTCTGCAGTTGTAGCAGGATTAGTCGCTTCATACGCAAGTGTGCGGTGCGTATCGCTCATCGAGATGATGTGCGTGGTTGTAGTCATGTTTTGTCTTCACGGTTAGTGCAAGAAGATGGGTAGTGCGTTTCTTATGGGAAAACATTGTACCGTTTCACCCGTTGTAGTATCCGTGTATTAATCCCAATAAATAAAATCTTCCATTATTTTTCCTTCCCTTCTAGTGCTGCTTTTCAAACAATCATTCACTTCTCTTTATTGTACCATCGTTATTTTCCTGAAATAACAATGAAATTGTTCAAATGACAATCTGTTTTGGTGGCAGCAGTCTAAAAAATTAAAAAAGTGTACACTTTTCACCCCCTATCTGATAATTTACTGAATGTCGTTATTCCATAACCCTCTATAAGTATTATTATTATTAGATGAAGAAGAATGGTGATTAAATATTAGTAACACTTTTATAAAATGAAATTTATAAAACAATAATTTTTTAACAATAAAGAGACATTTACTTCCATCTGCAATTGGGATTTGTCATATTGTCAAAAAAATTAGTAATTAATGCACTAATTTTGTCCAATACAATGACTCTACGTCAAATTTCAAATTAACACATGTCAAAACGTTTTGGATGTACAGTGCCGTCTATTTGAACTACAGTCCAAAATATATACAATATAGTGATTCTACGTCAAAATTCTATTGACACATGTCAATTCGTTTTGGAAGTAAAGTGCCGTATATTTGAACAATTTTCCAAAACAATTTGAACATGATGGCATACTTCTTTTGACGTAGGTCAAAATGTTTTTGCAGCGCAGTGCAGTATCCATTGACTATTCCACAAAAAAATGAAAATGATACCGAAAGCATATCGGTAATCTTTAAAACATTTTCAGCAATTCAAAAATTAGTGCCCTGTGCTGCCAAAACTTTATTGATTACATTTTCTTCATTTCGGAAAATATCAATGTTTTTTGGTACATTCATTAAAAATATTTGTTACATTTTGACAATACTGGTGACTTATGATTCCAAAAAGGTATCAAAATTATCTTCCAATAACTATCCAAAATAATTTTGGTAATCTGGCATCACAATATTTTGACATTTTTTTGACAGAGAGAAAAATACTCTATATTTGAGTGTTTGAAAGAAATCAAAAAGTCGTCCCGAAAGATGGCTAAAAATAATTCTTTTCTTGGTACTTTTTGGTCCCCAAAAAAACTAAAAAAACCAAAAGTTTTTTGGACCTTTTTGAAAACAAATCTTAGTGACGTGGGGAGTCGTTCGGCTGTATGAGCAAAAATCGGCCTGGGATCACACGAAGTTGTCCAGTAGTAGGTGTTTGTGTAAACCGCCTAAGAAGATATTGTATTCTGGCTTCGATCCGTAAAGGTTGAGATTTAGTTTGCCGTATGTACATTTCGAAAAATCCAGTGTGCCGTAGGCTAATCGTAATTGTTTGACGGAGACGGTTTTAGTTTTGTCATATTGCTCGTGGTTGAAGTCTGAAGAGATGTAGATATGTCGGATGGGCTGGTCGTGTTTTCTAGAGTACTCAAATAATAACCGTGACGACGATTTGTCGGCTGTGTATGCCGACGTCTGATTAGGGTCGTAATGTGTATTCTCTTTCATTATGTCTCCGTGCAAATCGCAACCGACCTTCCTCTGTAATGTTTTACCGTCGCCCGATCATTTGTATCAGTAAGTAATTGTAAGTGGCACAGAGTGGTCTAGTTTCGCCATATTTTTGTCCGGAATCCGAAGTATCACCTCGTTCCGGTTGAGCTGGTGGATTTCATCGTTCTGTGCTATCTGCCATGCTGCAGACTTGATATTTAAATATACTGAAATATCCAGAATCGGCAGAATGGCAGACAGTAGTTATAAATGCTTTCGGGACAGTGGAGCCGGCGTATCATTTTCAATTTTTCACAGAGCGGAGTGCAGTCGATATGTTTTAGATTCTGACGCTGGGACTCTGGATGGATCGAATATGGGGTGATACGGAAGGAAGTGGGTTGATCCATATAGTGATATTTGCGATGTATCAAGATATATAATCTTGAGCTGATTGTTCGTTGTATTGTGACGAAAGTGGAAATGTCGGTTTCTTTTTTGGCGCTTATGTTTTGACATTCTGTGGTCTACGAGTTTTCTATAGGCACCGAATGGAATGAAAAAATTTGGGAATGTACAGCTAGGGTCTCAGAGTTTGATTGGTGGAAATTTCAGTTTTCGGTGCGGCATACAGTTGTATTCAAACGTGGTATAGATTACTGCAAAATCCCAAAAGTTTAGGGGGAACTTACAGTGAGACAGCGCACAGAGTGCTTCATTCATGATTGTAAGATTCACCCGCACCGCCAATGAGTTGGACTGTGGGTGGTGTGAGGTGATGGTTGTTTGATGAGTGACATTTGTGTTTAAAAAGGAGGATACTACTATAGAAATTTATTCTCTTGCATTATCCGAATGGAAGCGGAGGGGGTTTCGTACGTAAATTGCGCCCATATGTTTGCGTGTGTGCAGTATCAATTATTGGGGGTGAGATCGAGATTTTCTTGGGAGGGGAACCACGAATCTAAAACCGACGTAGACGAACGTAAGTATATTGTTGTGGTAGCGGACGGAGGGGACGTATACGTCCTAGCTTATCACTGGAGATTATTTCCACAGGAATTGCAGAGCGTTATGAGATGTTGTGGTAGGGAGACGTGGAGGATTTGCCTTCAGCACAGGAGGAGAAAGTGATGATAGTGTTGGGTTTGATAATTATGTGCTACAGTACGGGATATAGTCTACTAGAATTATTTTTCGCATTTTGTCAAGAGGGGTATGGTTGAATAATAAATGGATATAATAAGGTATTGCTGAAGTTGGCGTGTTTGCGATTCAAGGTGGTAATGATGCGATGAGTGTCTTCTTTATGGCTGTTGGGCTACTACTGGATGGCCTACTGCGTCGATTTGATTTGGCGTAATGGATTGGAGGAGGTTGTGTTGCGCGATGGACAGAAACTGGTCGTTCCGGGACAGGTGAATTGTAACAGATGGGGAAATTTGGAGGTAGCTCATATCGTCAGTGAATTGGGTTTGCAGGAGGATTGTGGTTTGCAACTTAATTTTTATTGAGAATGATGTAGGCATCGTGAAGCCATTTTCCAAATTTCGTAAAGTTTAACTTTTTCAACAAATAATTCGGTGCGATATGGACATGTTTTTGCGTGAATATGATGCATCACCACGTTAGGTCAACTCATGTACTGATAGAAGGGTGTCAGAAATGTAAGGCGTTTTCACTGCTTTTGTAGAAATTTGACCAATGCATGTGTTGGTGACGATCAAACCCGGGTGCGAAATAGGCGTAGCGAGATTTGTTGCGGTAAATTAATGGTAGTTGGTAGTTAGTTTATGCATTAGTGGACCTATTTTTTGGCAAAGGTTTGGTGAAGCCGCAAATCAATGATGCCCTTACCTTCTTTGGTGGTGGCGCTTTCCGAGCTATATTGTAATTCTGGCTGGTGTTGTTATATGGGTGTTTTGGTGCTATTGTGTTGTCATCT
Source organism: Odonthalia washingtoniensis (assembly GCA_032358235.1). NCBI lineage: Eukaryota > Rhodophyta > Florideophyceae > Ceramiales > Rhodomelaceae > Odonthalia > Odonthalia washingtoniensis. The sequence continues at coordinate 5,544 of JAULBU010064502.1, forward strand.
GCCTGACGCGTGACTTCGTTGGATGGTTGTTGCGTTTTTGTCTCAAAGATGCTGCTGCAGATGGATGAGGAGGAATATAGTTGACTCAGAGGAGGTTGTTGGGATCACGACCATTTTTATCTGTGTGGGAAAGGATTTTGCCGAAATTCGCGGCGTTCCATTTCCAAAAATCTTCAGCGGATTTCTTCTTCACTGAACGCGATGAGTGTGTATTGTGGTAGGGGTAGATAGGGTAGTTTGAGTAGTGTGCTGCATGACGAGTTCGGTTGAGTCCATGGTTGTCACCAATTCCCGAAGACTCTGGATTGATGCTCGTAGGTTTGTGAGCCATATCGAAGTAAGGTGCGAATATGATGGGTGGTTTCTCATTACGTCAATAATTAATTTCACTGTTGTTTTTTCATCATCAATGGAAGGGTATCGGGATGCTATCATTTTCTTGTGAAGATTAGGTTGGGCATAGAAGTATTCTGAAAAACAGTCAAAATCGCTCATGGTGGACTCAGCTTGTAATTCTAGGGCATCATGATTGGTAGATTATTTGTCTCCAATAGCTTCTGTACGAGCCTAATAATGAGACACGGGCTGATCGACGTACCCGGGACTATTTATTATGCTACAACATCTGGTGGGATTTATGCGAGTAGCTCGCAGGTAAGGGCTGTCATGTATTTGTACTTGCCTGATCATAAGTATAATCGATATTGGATATGTGTTGGGAGATTCAGAAATGTTCCAATTTTTCATGATTTCCAACCCCATAGTACTGGTCAGGGGGTGCAAAAATAGAGACAAAACCACCACTCGACACAGACATTTTCAAAACAGCGATGTGGCAAAAATCGGAAGAAATCATTACTAAAATTTCAGAAAGTTCGTTACGTTAATTGAAAATTGCAAACACTTCGTATATAACACCTTTAAATAGACCAAGATCTAATTTCCGTATGATTTTCAAAAACAGTTTACAGTTTTCTCGGACTTTGCCCTTTCGATGACCTCCTGTGTAAATATATATTTCCGGGGATTTTGGGGGACCGAAAACAAAACTTTTTCGGTATTTTTCTGTAATTGAACTTAAAACATTCCTCATGTAAGTTTTTATCATTATCCCTGTTCTATTTATTGCACACGAAGCACCCGCGGACGCCTTCAAGTTGCATCCATGATGACCACAATAGTCTCTTACCTTTTATTTTGTTCTGATTATATATTCGACTCCATATGTACCTCAGATGGCGCTTAGAATCGCAACAAAAACGTTTCCCTAACAGATAGTTAGTTTTTATCTGGTCTTCACGATCTATCTAAATGCTCATCGTGATACTAGGCGCACATGCAGTTTTGAGTTTGCCATAAAATCTGTTCCCAATCCTGTATATTTAACTCTGCGATTTCGTTGTCATCCGATCTTTCAATGCCAATTGAATTCCTGGTATGTAAACTACCATTAACAACTGATAAATCAGAAAACAACCCCTTGATTTTTGCCACCTAACTGGTTCTCTACACTCAATCATATCCTTGCTGTATGATTCTATTGATATACTGTATGCAGCAATTTGTGCTTCATTTACAACTGGTGGTGGTGGACTTGGTTCATCATGTTCGTAATTCTTATCTTCCCAAGAATTATTTGGATCTTGATATTCTATTATGTTCTCTTCTTCTTACTCATTGATTTGAAGTTCTGGGGGTAGTTGTTTTCTACCATTAATATTTTCTTCATCCTCTGTTTCCGTTCTTGTGCCTATTCGTTGATTCTCTAAATTACGTTCAGACTTAGGTTTGGGGGTTTCTTTTGTTTTCTTGGTCCATATCACATGATACAGGTGCACTAAAAACTGCTGTATACGAGACAATGGTAATCAGTGTCTGGCGAATGTATGCAGCCACGTGCAGTGAAAAGTAAATGTGTTGAGCAAACCTGCCGATAGAGTTACTGAAAGTAAATATCTGATGCTTTGTTCTGTGTATTGTGATGTGAAATGGATAGTAGGTTATGTAATGGTGGTGACAATTCATGTATCGAGCTCGAACGAAAAATAGGCAAATTGAAGGAAAGAAGGACAAGTTTGAGGACTAATTAGCTAGTAAAATATGCGGAAGGAGGACAAGAACGGATACCTAGGGTAATTGGCAAAAGATCTTATGGTAAAGTAATTCAGTCGGAATAGAACTAGTTCGTATCAATTCTACTAACTTATGCCTACTTGATAGGGGTGACAACACCTCAGTCAGTTACAATCATAAACTGTTGGTTTAATAATTGTAGATAAAAGTAATGAAAGAAAGGAAGGGAAAGTAAAGTTAAAGGAGAGGTTGGTGTTGTTATATAGGATAAGAATGCCATGAGCGAATCCAATACAAAGTATATTTGACGGCGGAAGGTTAGAGGAAGGTTAGAATCTATCCATGCGTATGAAATATATAGATGGTTTGGTTGGCTAGGTCTCAACTGTTACTATTCTACTTCATTAACCAGAATGCGCGTGGGAATTTCTACTTATTTTTAAGTTATATGATATCGATTTACATAGTACAAGTCTTGGTGGGTCCATTTTTATCTCTTGGCTGGTCCATGTTTATCTCTAGCCCGCGCTGTCTGTCGATAAGAGCTGCTTGACGTCTATCTTTTATAGTTTAGTGACATACCGGCAATCTACTTTCCTTTTATATTTTCTTCTCCCTTGAAACAGTTATTTGTTTTGAGACTACTTTGTGAAGTTTTGTTCCCTAGGTTCCCACCCCCTCTTTTCTGTTGTATACCCCTTTCAATACCAGTGCGTCAATCCTTATCTTGTCTTCTATTCCGATATTCGATCCTTCGCTTCCTGTACTTAACTTTCTCCTCTTTCTGTTCCTGATTCTTTTCCTTTCAATACGCATCTAATTTTCCATTTATTGAAGAAAAATTGATAAGTACTCTCCCTCCTAAGTTTACTCACTAGAACGGTTGCGGAGTAATGATGTAGATGCCTGTGTACAGGTGAAAACACCAACCCTGGGTATCTCGGTAGGCCCTTCGTTTGCTGTCGTTGGAGTAGCTTTTAAAAGATTTAGTAAGTACGTAGAATTACCCTACTTACTATTGGAGTTTGACGTTTTCTTCACATCTGACATTTTCAGATGCAGCAAATATTGGGTTATGTTGATTTCTTTATTAATCGGTGCCTTCTTTATTTCTTCCACTTCGGAAAGAACCACGTCCTCTTCCTTTATAACTTTTCGAGTCTGATGTCCGGTGAGGTTATTCACGTGCGAAACCTACTATATGTATGTCACTAATTAGTAATCGGATCGAATTCCGGTCGAGTGGACGTACACGTGTTAAATTAGTTCTTTACTTTGTTTTCACGAGTTGATACAACTGCTTCCTTCATCTTTCTACATCCTAGTACAATTAACTACTTTTCCCGGCTCGTGTGGACTTAATTACCTCCTTTAGTATCCTCATTAAAACCAGCATGTGACAATTAAGTTGTCTTCGCTCTCAGCGTTGGTAGTTACCCAACCTTCGGCATGTGGGATCTGGTTTCCCCTCTCCTCAAAGCTAATTTCTCGGCTTATTCGAATTTGCTCGTAATTTTATAATCTGCAAATGTCTGGTATCACTAATTATTGTCCTCATCCTTTTCGAAATGAAGTATTAATACTGCCACCGAATGTCATTTTACATTTCTTCAACACATGTATTGGGACTCTACTATTTTTCGATTATGTCATCATCGAAGATGACGGTGAAAGGCACCAACGCGGGAGGAAGCAAATAGAGGAAGCATGCATAAGTCACCAACAACCAAAGTCGAACTAAGGCAGGCGACAGGCAACGGATGGGAATAAATAACAATAAAACGCTCGTGGACATATTAACAGGGGAGATGAGAAGAATTGTGTAAAAGGGAACAGGGTTGTAAAAGAAACAAATTCACACATTTTATCAATCACTATGCACTAAAATTCGTGATTCAATTAGCGAAAAATGAAGCAAAATTTACACGTATCCAGAATTAATAATATCTTCTGTAGCATTGAAAAATACCAAAAGAAGGATATTATTACACGTGTCTCTCAAATGATCCTAACTGGAATTAATCCAAATTATAGTATACATACTACTCCAAGCTGGAGGCGACTTTATGTTTGAAGAGGTACAGACTAACAAAAAAATCAACAACGAGCACCATTACTATTGTAAAAGATAATTCAACAGTAGAAGGGAAACCTGGCACTAAACGAGCCCAAGGTTGAATAAACATCAACGGAAGGAACGAGAGAGATTCCCACGCTATCGACCGTGCTTCTGATATTTCATCGACTGTGAGTTTAGTCGATAGTAATACAATAGTGTTCCTTTGATCACTGTATTCAAAGTCACTTAACTGTGCCATGACAAAGATCAACACGCGCAACACCAAGGAACTGCGGTTTTTGCATTTAATTGACACTCGCTAAATCGTGTTACTTGATATTCTTTTCCTTTTCCTTGGAATTGATAATTACAGACCCTTTTAGTTACATTGTACAGGTATTTTCCCTTTTGGCATTTAGGGAGGTACGTCATTCGACACTATTATAAAGCGCAAAATAACAGAGTAGATTCTCATAAATAACTTACACGTGTTAGAGAAATATATCATCATTTCTGAGCAACACAGTAAATTTAATCGCCTGTACTAAATACAGTAGTGATACTTCTATAATCTACTGATAAATACAGTGATGATTTTGTATAAAACCTGTGCAATACGCTGCTGATCTGTATTACCTTATTAACATCGTCCTCCTCAGCTGGATACCCGGCATGAGTAGCACAACGGGACTCTTATTGAGTTTACGGTGTAATTCCTATACCTCTATCTCCACGTGCATATCGATATTATTCATCCTTCAGGATCTCCTACGGCTGTGGCGGTATATGAATCGTATAGTAGTCCTGCAGTGGTATAATTCGTCTTCGAGTAATTCGAATTTTCCTTCTCATCATGCATGATGCGATGCTGCGTATGTCATCATCAACTTCATCTAGACATCATACCGTTTCGTCTTCCCCGCCTAGGTATGTATTAGACCGTCATTCGCAATAAATTCATACAAAATACTATGTACGATTCTTCGAGGACAAGTACGTTCGTCATGTGAAACGTAAAAGAGAGAGATACCAGGAAGAGAAGTTTTAGCGTTACACTTCAATTGAAACTACTAAAACTAATAATGATACAGAATGGAAGAATACAAGTTCGGGACAGTCATCTTAATCGAGGACGACGACGTAAATTTCCTACACTCCAAAGAAAATGCTATTTTTCATTTTTAAGTCACATTACACCCTAATAGACAATCGCCTATTGCCATTATAAATGGTTTCCAATGATACACAACTAAAATTACAAACATTAGATACCAATATAAAGCACCTTCAACTACTAACAAATCTACTCCAACCTATATCTACAGATCAGGATATACTCATTAATACATTCAGAAGTTCATTACGTCGTGTTCTCCGCATGCTCTTCCTTTATCCTTTCGGACTACTAATGTGATGCAAAACGTCTCATTCATAATGGCCACAGTGTTGGATCCATCACCGTCAAGTCCGAATTTCTACTTCCTCTTTTGCAATAGA
>JAULBU010064513.1:0-11168 GCA_032358235.1 Odonthalia washingtoniensis
TCCCCATTGTATTGCTTAGCTAAAGTTCAATTGGGTTAGAATGTCGTCTGTTGTCTCTATTAATATATAGATGCTTATTATTTGATTAGCTACCCTCATAAAGGATAGTAATAAATTGAAAGAATTCTTTTCTATTTGAAGTAATGAGACGTGTAATTCTGATTTCCGATTATTTTCGGTGATTTTGGATTAAAGTGATCCGGGATAATTCCAAGTTTCTTTTCAACTGTACACGTCGAGAGACTTGAAATGGGTGGCCAGCCTTGAGCTGTCTAGAGTACAGAATGACAGCATGCGAGAAGAAACTGATTCAAATTTCCGATAACTGCATGAACAGTTACTGTAGTGATTCGGTGTGTCATACCATACAGTACCTTGGTATTTTGTAAGTGTGAGTTTCCTCCAGTAGGTGACATTTTGTGCAGCGGTGTACACGTATTTCTTTCGAAATAAGCTATTTTTACAGCACAGTAGACTTTTATGCGTAGATGTGCCCTTTTACCTGCAATGGCTCTCCATCCCTGATTTAACATCTTTTCGATTCATCCCACTTCTTCTTATCGAGAGAATGCTACCAAAAATGCTCGGATGCATCCATCTATCATGCCACAGGTACCGGGTGTTCTACCCTAGTGGTTCTTATGTACTCGCGATACCTTTTTGATATCCTTGTCAATTCCCCTTATCTATTTCATCTTCAATATCGTTATCGCTTCCTACCGTCATCATTAATTACCTCCTCTACCATCATACTTATAACTTCGTACCGTCATAGATAATTACCTCATCTACCTTCATACTCATCTTGTCATACTTATGTACCAAAATAAATATTTATATTTACCGTCATCAACATCTTGTCATCACCATCTCCCATCATCCTACATTACCGTAGTTCTCATATTCCGTCCTCATCTACAGTCATACACATCCCTCATATACCGTCTCCTTCACCTACCGTCATCCTCATCTCATGTAATCATCGAATCCGTTCCTGTTACAGCTTCCCCGACCGTATCATAACGAATCGACTCACCTACCTCGAATTAAATGAGCGATTAGACAGTAATACTATCCACCGTCCCTTACCAGGGAAAGTCCCTGTTCCCAATCACAACCCTGTATAGCTGGGAAAATATTTCCTAAAATACCGGCCATTAATTTGTCGTGTTGTTTTACAATGTATATCTTAAACAAGTTTGGAAACTAAAACCAAAAACATAATCGTGCAATACAATCATAATAAATTCGTAGCTCTAATCAACAAGCTCTGAGGACTAAAACATTGAAGGTATTAGTTCCACGTCTGACAAACATGTGTTCTTTACTGTAATGAACAAATAAACAGGAGTTTCTTACAACTGTACGGCACGTGGCAAAATTTTGTTGGCTCCTCAAACTTAAATGTTCACCACCATTAGTACAGTAATACAGCGTTTAAATCTGTGCACATACAAAATGAAACTGTTCAAATTACGGACTGAGAGTTTCAAAGTGTATATCTGAACGGTCTGTGTTGCAAGTTTCATTAGATATTGATTTTGGTCGGCTGTAATTTGCGGGATGGTATAGTAGGATCTTTAGAGATTATTTTGTGCCAGCTTTCACTCGAGCGTATTAGTTTATAATCTTTAAGACTGGGAGTGGGAGGAAAAAATAAAGAATACAAGTCACCTTTAGAACTTTTTCCCTTTTTTATTGTGTTCAACAAGCGTGCGAATGACACGCCAACATAGTACTACAGTGGACGGTATATTCAACTGGACAGTTTTATGAAGACTGCAATGTCAAGCGTACATTTTTCTAATTCGAAAACGTCGATATGGGAGGCAAAACCGAGGAGGAGAAAGCCTCCGAGTTAGTTGCTTACCTCGATGTCGCCACCTTCAATTCATTTTACGAAACATTTTAAGCCGATAAGAAGCTGGAACTGGAAGCTTCGCAATTCCCACTCGGTAAATAATCAATCACTTTGGTGATAGAAAGGATGTGTAAGACCTTATTCAGAATGCGATGGTCGTACGTCTTCGTGCCGATGATTTAAACGTGTTCGTGCCTTAGAGAAGGCAAAGTTTAATGATGAATCGAAATTCGGGTTACTACGCAGTTCAATAAAGACTATCCATGAGTTAGCGCATTTTGTCATCTTTCGAGGTTGTTCGGACTTCGCAACGGCGAAGAAAGTCATCATGCACTACCAGAAGGGGGAGAAAGAATTTTAGGGACCTCAGATAGAAGTTACTACGACTAGGCTGCTGATGCGCCTGGGCGGTCGTGTTTCAAATGTGGATAATAAAGCTGACACTCTAATGGATCAATTTTTCAACCTCACCTTACTGATAAAGAAGAATCAGCAGGCTGGTAGTAATTCCAATGCGGACGGAGAGCGTACATGCTCCTATTGTCGTAAACCAGGTCATTTTTCGAATCGTTGATCTGAAAATCCTCATCGAGACGCATGTTGTACGAAGTGAAACAAGATGAGACACTCAGAGGAGACATTCAGGGTTCGAGTTTAGAAGCCGCAGAGAGAGGCAGGGGGTAAGAATCAGAAAGATGAGACAAACAATGAGTTGAGTGTCAGAATTATTATGAAGAATGAGGATATGTATCCCGTTCTGGACCTAAAGAGGAAAGCCGATGGGCATCCCTTGCCCGCCCGGTGGGCCTTTCACCCTTGAAGATCATGCCAAACCCCGTCAGTTTTCTAGAATGCCCGAAGAAGAGAGTTGGTCGAAAGGAGGCGAGAAATTCCACCAAGAAGGATATATTGAAGCAAGATTATAAGTACGACGTATCTGTAGCGCTATCTAATGGCACGCGTGGCATAAACCTACGTCAATTCATCTGTGGTGATTCTGTTGACGCCAATAATGAGCTATCGAGAATGTTGCTTAGGAAGCAGGCCCGTCCAATCCTAAATGATAACGTTGCAGCTGACGCTCACAACGCCGCTACTATCCAAGTTCTGGAAGATGCTGCCAGACTTGCAATTCGCTTGACATGTGTAAAAGTTTACGGTACCGATGCTTCGGCTTTCTTAGACTCAGGCTCATCGCCGAATATTTTGTCGAAAGCCACCGTTCAAGCTCTCTCGTTGAATCGATGCCTACGAAGAAAGGTATAACTGTTGCTAATTGTTCTCATTATTCTATAATTGGTTTGCGAAAAGGTGTTTCTATTTATTTGGATGGTTTGTCGGTTGCCCTGGATTTCCTTGTTCTGAAGAGTACCCCCTTCAATGTAATTATAGGTGTTCCAACTATTAGAATCCTTCAAGGCAAGTTGGATTATGGTGAGGATTTTTCTTGTTTCAAGATTGGAGAGAAGAACGTCCCGTTGACCATGGAGCACGATGTAGGCAATTTTCGTCTTGTCAAGAGAGAAATGGACAGTAGATACTTCACTTCCGATACCTACATAATACCAGAGTCTTCCTGCGAAGAAGAGGAGGATCAAAAGAGACCATTCGTTCTCACAATTCCGGACGATGACCCTCAAGAATTCGATGATGGCAACTCTTATCTTGAGTATAACTTGGACCTCGTACGTGCAAGGTTGTATCATTTGTCGGATGAGCACTTGGAGAGAATGGTTTGCTCCCTAAAGGAGTCAGATATCATCGCATGGACCGTGAACGACCTTCTACGAACAGATGTGCCCATCAAACATTCCTAAGTGTTAGTAGATACGGAGTCCATCTATATACCATCTCTTCGTATGTCCTCTAGTTATAATAACACCGTTAGCAAGGAACTTGATAAGATGCTGGACGTTGGGAGAATAAAACCAACTATATTTCCGTGGGAGTACCCCTTGCTAATTGCTACGAAAATTGGTGGCCAGATAAGATTTTGAATGGACTGTCGTGCTTTGAATAGGAATATGAAGGCCGATCGTTGGCCCCTCCAAAAGATCCAGGAGTTATTCAATGATCTTGTGGGTAGCGTCGTGTTCTCAACCCTAGAATAGTTTTCTAGCTATTGTCAAGTACGCATGTCAGAAATCTGGAAAGAGAAGACGAATTTTGTTTTCCGGTTTGGAAATTTCCTATTTGAGGTCATGCCGTTTGGCCTCATGAATTTTTCGTCTACCTTCCAGCGAAGATGGACATCATCTTTGTTAGTATTACGTTTGTGTGAGTTTACCTCGATTATACCGTAGGTTTCTCGAAGTCAGAAGAAGAATATCTCGATCATCTCCAACAAGTCTTTTAGTTGACAGAAAGACATGATCTGAAGCTAAAAATCTGAAAGCGTTCTTTCGTTCAGCCCAAAGATGAGCTTTTTGGACATATCGTGTATCTGCCGGGCGTTTTTGTTGACCAGTCGAAGATCACGTCCATCCGCATGGACCAGTTCAGACTACGTCCACGGAGTTTCGTAGTTTTCTTGGACTAGCGGGATGCTATAGCCATCTTGTCAAGCGTTTCGCAGATATGTGTGCTTCCCTACATGGGCAGACTTCGCACAAAGGCCCTATTCAATGAAACCCCGACATGGACATTGCGTTTGACAGCATCAAATTGGCACTCATATCAACCCCGGATCTGTCATTTTCTGACTTCGAACAGCGTTTCATCATGGAAACTGATACATCATCGGTTGCAGTTGGGTCTGTCCTGTCCCAGAAAAAGGAGGATCACCGTGTTTATCTTATTAAGTTTTCTATCCTGACTATTAAAAATATCGAACACAACTACAGTACCTGCAAACGAGAGGATCTGGCAGTCATATTCGGTCTAAAGAAGTTTTGAATTTATCTACTTTCATTGATATCGTTCATCCTAATCACAGATCATAAAGCGTTGCACTATGTGTACGCCAAGAAGGATGTGCATGGACTTCTTACTTGTTGGTCATACTTTCTGGCCAAATATGACTGCAATATAGAGTATCGTACGGGAAGTGAAAAAGGGCGCCACGGACTAACCTGTGCTGGTGTAGTAAAGGTCCGCCTCAGTCTGAGGGCGATGATGAAGGCGACGTTGTATGTTCTGTTCACATTGGTACGCCTCTTGTAGGCCTGTATTTACACATTTTTAGTATCCTTATCCATTTATCTGGCCATTACATTTAATGGTACGATAAGAAGAAGCGAAAGAGTACTCTGCACACGGTGAAGAGTTCATGATTTAGGATTAAAAATTGTTTCGTTGCACCAACTCGGATCTCCACCTGGTGACACCACATTCTAGTAGGCCTGGTATCTTGAAGGCCTTTCATGAAGACTTTGGATATTAGGAAGCACAGATGACCCGAAGTTCATCTTAGCTCGATACCGGTGGCCTGAGGTACATGGAGAGATCGCAGCGTTCGTACGTGATTCCGAAGGTTTCCAAAATTCTGTCTTGCCTTAGACCAGACCGAACTAATACTGTAGCTCAAGGGTGTACTATCAACCTTGTGGATAGTACAGTATCTTTGAGGGGAGTAAAGTATGGAAGGTGGATCCACGTGTAATGCACTATTGTCGGTGACGTGTAGAATGCGTACCGTCTGGTATAAACCACAGATAAAGGTGGTATGCAATTACGGAGGTGATGTGAGATATGCGTAGATTATGGTAGAAAATACAGATGACCGTGGTATGCAATTAAGGAGGGGGAGGTGTAGCGTGGGAGATGATGTGGGATAAAGGAACGATTAAGGCAGTGAGGATTGAGTTAGATAAGCCGTAGTTTGGATCGAAGGAGGAGTAGAGCCGGGTGGAGTAAGAGAAGATTAGCGTAGCATGGGCTGAGAAAAGACCGAGATAGGAAAGTAACTGGGTAACGAGTTATACAACTACCGACTACAATAGATGATATCATCGTTGGCGTGCGATGATCGTAAGTAATCGATCGTTGGTGAAGTCAATTTACCGGGTGACTACACACGGCGGGTACCAATATAACCTGTTTTTAATATCAAAACTGAAAGTAAAGAGAAGTAGAAAAGAACAGAGAGAAAGGAATGGTGCTTATGGTATTCTTATAGTACAGAAGAATGCCAAAAGCGCGTACAGGACAGAAGATCTTTTGTCGGTGGAGCGTACACAGAATACCAGGATACACACGTGTTCTACTGTATAGTGTTTGCAGATGCTTAGTATCAAGGTGGATTTATACACGTATTTGTGCCACATATTTTGAGTATGATAAAAAAGATCAGAGGTCCATTTGGACACATTCCAAGCCTCTACCGCCATACAATACGAGGAACTTCCTACCTTTAAACGGTCTGTTCTAAATATTATCTATCGCCGTTTATGGTCCGCTTCTTCATTCGAAGTCAGGGGAAATTATTCCCAATATTGTTGTGGTAATGCCCTATTGCTGTTTAACAAGGAAACACAACCAACCAACAAATTAGAATAGGCGGTATCTCTGGTAAAGAAATGTTATAATTCCCTCGAGAAGTAGACGAGAATGTTGAGAACTGGTAGAGAATGCAGCTCTCCGGAACAATGAGATCGATTCAAGCACGCCTGAAATAACAGTTTTCCGCAGATTCGTGGCAAGAGTGATGAGCACCAAGAAGAAGCTTGATGATTCATACCACGGCGCTGACTACCTGCGCGACCAACTGATGACGTAGATTGATATACCCCCGACGGCCCAAAATGTCCTCAAGTACCAAGTCCCCAGGGGCGCGCAGCAACTCTTGAATGTCGTGGTGACAGGTTGAACGACAAACCGCGCACGGTGGGGACGACGTCTACCTACTTGGACGGGACCCTATGGGATGCTACCAAGACCAACGAGAGATATCGTCCCACTACAAACTCGGCGAAAACTATGGTGTGGAAGCATGGCGCAATGTAAAAGATTTCAGAAGATGGGACTCCGCGGAGGATGAGGAAGATGGGGATTTGAAGTAAGCAGAAGGAGACCGTTTCTCAGATGGCTGCGTGGCGTGAAAGGTTGTATCGTATGCGGGAAGGAAGCGTACCTGATAAACCAGCGTCAATCGGAGGAAGAAGTAAAAGGAGCGGTGCGCAATCTCAAGGAGAGGCAATATATCGCTATGATGACTGAAGAGGATTTGGCAATCTTCTCTGAGATGTTCGACGAAGATGACGTTTTGTATGATGGAGAAGATTGGGAAGAAGAAAATTTATCGATAGATGAAGAAGGGGAGAAAGAGGAACGGGATGTCGTGTACATGGCCGAAAGAGCTATGGTTGAAACACAAGAATCCATGACAGAGGTAACGTTCCTCCATGGCAGAAACATCAATGCTGACAGAAACTCAATGATTGCGGTAATGTACCCGTCGATGTCACCTATGGCTCCAACAAGTTCGAAGAGTTTAAAATCCGCACAGAGGACAGAATGAAATCAATTATGTTGATTGAACAATTCTATGCTTATTGTGACAAGTTGGGACTCCGTCCTGCAAGAAAGCCGCAGAATTGTGGCGTGACCGAAATTGGCGGACGAAAGAAGGAGACGGGGATGGCGACGATATAAATCTCACTCTCGAAACTGGGACTAATCATCGATGTAAATTTCTTGTTGATGAACGGGATAATACCGATCCTGATCTGCTGAAGGACATGATTTCCAACGGCCTCGACATATCCTGCCAGAACCACACCATAGCATAACAAGGAAGAACCCAGGAGTTGAGGCTAGAAAATATCTTCTTGGTGTACAAAAGGGGTGTTGGAGACAGAAGCTATGACCTGTACACGGAAGCGGAGTTGAGGAGGATAAATAGCGTCTTCGGGCATTCTAGTGTATATGCGCCTCAGGAGATGTTCAAGAGAGCGAAGGGTAGTAAGCTATGAAAAGGTCATCGATAGCCAAATTGGCGAAAGATTTCCAGATTTGTATATTTGCAGCGGCAAATCCAAATAGATTCAAGCTGACGATTGGTGCATACGGGCTGAAGTTTAATTGATGAGTACAAGTGGAAACCATGTTTACTAGTGGCCGAACGGTGATACACATGGTGTACCAGGCCATGCACTTTTCCGCCACAGCTTACCTAATAAACTAGTCTGCAATGGAAGTTTGACGAGCAATCCAAGTCTTTTGGAACTTAGTATATCTGGGGCCACAGATTGAATGTTGGTAGAACAGTGATAGAAATATATATGAAAAGAGCGAAAGGGGAACCTAGAAGCCTTTGGTATCGGACTAGAAGAAGCATCAAAAGAAACTCCGGGGGAAATAGAGACACTATAGAGAGGTAGTACGCGCCATTGAGAGCGGCGTTTGAGAAAATAAGAGCCGACGTGAGAAAGGAAATGAAAGTCAATGAGTGTATTAAACTAGCAGTATTCGCCATTAACTAGACAGTTTGCAAGGAGGTGCTGTGCCCAATATTGTTAGTATTTGGAACGATGCAAAGACGAACACGAACTTCTTCATCCATAACTCAGTTAGACGAGCAAGGAAGATAGATTTTAACATGGAAGTAGAACGGGAGCAGAAAAAGCGGCACATGGAGTTTGGACTCAACCACCCAAGTGGTCCCAAGGCAGAAGAATCATCGGCCACACTCAGAAAACTACCTGCAATTACCCCCGTACTCGTTTACAGACATGTGCGGCAGAAGTGGGAACGGACACATACCTTAGTGAGTATCAACGGGATTAAACCGTGATGCAGACTGCGAGGGTGAGGAAGATATTCAGAATTACCTACGTGCGTCTATGGATGAAGCCGAAGTGAGATGATGCAGGAGAAGCTGGCGAGGGGAACAAACGACTGAGCACGAGCATAAGCCATGCATAGAAGAAACGGATTTCGGGACGAAGAATGAGTTGCACGATGGCACTAACGATAATGACCATTCAACTAAACAATATAAGTACGAAACCCTCCACATCATCCCGACCCATGATTTATAATGCACGGAAGATAAGAGTAGCCCGCAACTATGCTAAGACAAGAAACAGAAAAAGGACTGATCCATATAGTTCAACTCTACGAAGTTCGTAGAATCTGGGAAAAAGGAACTGACTGGAATTCTCGATAAGGGTACATTCATACCGATCAGTCGCTCCAAAGTACCACTCGGCACGCGCGTTTCGTTTCTCGCTTCGTGGATGAGTTGCAAAAAAAGGAAAAGGGCTCCGCAGAAAGAGTAGCTTAGTTTCGCAAAATTATTGCGAAGAAGGCGCCACAAACGTGGCAACAAAAGCATCAATGATTCAAAGATCGACTCAGCGATTGGTAATGTGTATAACAGCTTCAATGAATAACATGACAGAATTCACGCGCGACGTTACGCAAGCCTATGTACAAAGCGAGTCAGATTTGGAGCGCAACGTATATATCGCAGCACCTAAGGAAATCGGGCTTCCCCTGGACGCAGTATTGAAGGTAGTTAGGATATTGTACTGGATATCATAGAGCAGATTGAACTTGTATCTCACGTACCTTGATAATCATGTCGTTAGCCTATTCATGAAAAGAGCCAGGTCCGATCCTTGATTTTTGATACGGAATGATGAGGATGGTATGATTTCAGGAATCGTTATCCTACAAGTGTACTACTCATTCTCGATGGGGACGAAGAAGTTTCTCGACGAAAAAGAAGAAGCGTCGAATAGTTTCATCAGTAACGCTCGTGTCTTCCTGACGAAGGAGCGGAACCAGTTCAATTAAATGATGTTGGAGAAAGAAGGAGACGGGTAGATAATATTTACCCAGCAGTCGAAGATCGATAAATTGGCGCGATGAGAAGGTCACCAGGAATATGCGAGCCAACGTGCTTTGGGACAGTATATTGGAGTATGCACAAGGCCCGAAGTTTTTGCCAACACCCAGCTTATCGCACCAGGAGCAGAAGAGACGGAGCTGAGCTAAATAAAGACGTTATACAAAACGACAGACCATATGAAAGAGACAAGTGAATTAAGACTGACTTACCAAAGATTGGACATGAAAAACATGCGATGAGCATCATAATATTTACGGACGCATCGGTTGAAAACTCTAAGAAGTTCCGCAGTCAATTAGTTTTCATCATATTGTTGGTCGATGAGAAGGGTACAGTGAATCTAATCTCTTATGCCTCAAGTCGCTGCCGTAGAGTCACACGCTCGATCATCGAAGTAGAAATCGATGCGCTTGTATTAGGGTTCGAAAATGCGTTTGTAATAAGAGACACACTGAGAAAGATACTGGGAAGAAATGTAAAGATGGAGGAGTATGTGAATAGTCATTGGGTCTTCGAAATCATCTCAAAATATGGTAACACGGAAAAGAAGCGGCTGTATATAGATATTTTCGCTTTACATCAGTACCACGCTAACAGAGAATTGGATCGAATGGGATGGATTACGGGTGCAACCAATCTCGCGGACTCGTTGACGAAGATTGACAGTTTGTTCTTTCTCATAACTTTAAACGATCATGATTGTAAATATGTTGAGAATGGACCCTATTGGTTGGGCTTGGATACGCAGTAATATGAGAGCGATCGAAAGGTCAAAAGAGCTAATGTCGAACTCTCGACTAATCACTCGATCGCGCAAGGGAAGGAAGAAGAGGAGAGAGAAAAGGCGGGGGACTGATTCAAGGATTTGGTTAAGCTGTGGAAAAGAGGAAACGGACAGTGGTAATATTTTGTGAAGTACACGTTAAGTACGTGTCGAAGTACAGGAATGTGCCCTAAACCCAGGGCGGAAGACAAAATAAGTGCTAACCTACTGTACGTGACTCCTGAGCGAAGACATTGTATCCGGGTTTTGTAATGAGATATTAGACTAAGCATGCACGACTTACTGTACACAACTGCAGTAATGTACTGCAATGTGCGGTGGTCATACACGTGTAAGTTCAGGCCAGTACGGTGGTTAGACGGGTCGTGTTACGGCGTATAATATATATAATACATATATATGAAGAACCTGTTGGTGCCAGAAAACCGAGCACGGGCCAAAAGCTACAGAGAAAAGAAAAAGTTCAATTTTTTTTAAGCGCCGCAGCCAAGCTGTTCGTCCCCGTCCGAGTTGAACCAGTTCCTTGTTTTTTTCTCTCTATTCGCCAAACCGAAGCTATAACTAACCCCTTCCCTTACTATAATCAATCCAACATATGTAGTCAATCCTACCAAAAATTCTAGTGAGCCTATCCGAATTCTGCACCAGGAATCACCGCACGTGTGGAGCACAATTCGGATACAGAATCTCCATCCCATCCAATCAAATTGTGTAGGCTACTACACGTC
>JAULBU010064524.1:0-11167 GCA_032358235.1 Odonthalia washingtoniensis
CCACAGTGTTCATCCAAGAACTTGTAACTAAATGGAAAACATTCTCAAAACACCTAGGAGCGAAAAATCTACCTACCTTCACACACTAAAAAAATGGGTCCACGGGAAATGCTCCGACTGGAGCAAAAATGAAGACAATGGATGATGGATCTCATCGAGAAGTTTACGCAACCAGGCGATTTGGTTGTGGATCCTTGTTCTGGTACTTTTTCGGTGGCAATGGAATGTATGCTTCTGCGTAAGTACAGAAAATTTGTCGGTTGTGATAACGATGATAAATGTTTAGAGCTTGCCGGGACTCTCTTGGTTGCACTCTTCGCTCGCCAATTACTGAACCCCAATTCCGATAATGACGGTACGGATCAAGACAGGCTTCGTACCACAGTATTACTAAGAGAACTGGATGAAATTGAGGTCAAAAGAAGAATGGCCGTATGGGATATTCCTGCTTGAGGTCCCATGGTTCAGACTTTCCCAAAATATCTTCGTCAATTCATTTCACAGTTCGTCTGATATCCTAAACTATACAACAACAGTAGCCCAATACCGTGGAATAAGTAAAAAATGTCATGGAATCTCTCTCTTGATGGAATACCAAAAGAGGCGTTGCGTGCAATGGAAGCCGGTGTTTTGGGACTGACAGTTCAGCCATCAACGATCAAGTACGAAAAGGCTAGTTCAGGGTTTTTTTCGCAGAGATACCGTTCGCTGAATGTGCCATTGTCGGCTACTGCTATGGGACATTAGTTTATGGAAATTTAGGTGGTACTAGTTCTATTGCGAAATTATATGGTAAGGGTTGCCTTTATGTAACGAAAAACCAGTTCCTCAAGTACGCTGCAAATTTTACACATCTATTTACCTCCATCGATGGTACAAAGAAAAGATTTTGGATCGTTTCTGCTCCTTGCTGTGTAAAAAGGTACATTAACAATTATAACTATCCCCCGGTGAATTATCATCCCGTACGCTAAGAGCCAAGGATCCAAGGTTACAGAATTGCAAGTTCGTACAAAATAAGAAGTTGAGAACTGATGAAGCAGTAACTTCTTACCAGACCTTAGAGGTTGGGACTTCCTTTCCTATTGCAAGGGGTGAATAACTTTTACTTGATCATATATATCTTATTCTACACTTCTCGTACACCTATTCCGTTCCATTCATACCTATCTCATTTCCAAAAGGTATTCAACTAGTTCATTTCGTCCACAATTCAAAATTTAAAAACTTGTATAAAGAACTTATCATTGACTACGGTCCTATTAATGTTCACCACGTTGAAAAAAAACTAGTTCTCTTCTTTTTATTTTCCCTTCATTTTATGTTAAGGATATCTCTCTTTATGTACACTACATTAAACACTTTTCACTGTAACTACAATCAGTAAAACTAATATAAATTATTTCAATATACACTTCTAATGCCATGACAGCCTCTCATGGTATAAGTAATAATGTATACATCAGATTCTAAGAATATAGAATTTACCTTATTACTTGCCACATAATGACAGCCTGTCATGTTACGGTACAATGAAATCCTATCATTTTGAGAATATAACATTGCAATAGCCAGTTTTACACATTACAATGTGGCCAACCAGAAATTGCGATTACTGGAACACAACATGGACAATTTGTACAAATAATACTTGAACAAATTACCCCACTCACCTACTCGTTCATGATCATGTGGAGGTAGGTGGGGGTTATCACTGTGGAGACGGAGGAATATGCATTACAGGTGCTTCCGTTTTCACAGTGAGATATATCGTAACATAATCTATTTCTTACCCTTCCACACTTAAGGTGCGCAGGGTACGAAATGGGTCACGTTTTTCCCTTCCAAAATTTGGGGAAGAGGAAAACAAACAACTGATATCTCAATCTATCAAGTAATTGCAACAATTCATTCTACCTAAATGTAAAAAAGAAGATAACCGTTTACGACCCCGCGAGGACGCGGAATCATGTTATGCTTCCCAACATTCACAAGATCGCAAACGATTTACCACCTTTTCACACTTAGATAAGACAAAAACTAACTTTCAAAAAATCAACAACTAATAACTACTAACGCAAACGATCTCTTGCCTTTCCCACTTTGTGAGGAAGGTAGTTACGAGAATACGTGCATGGAAAGGAAATTGAGGCAAAATTTTACGAGAACTGATGCAAAGCTTCCCTTAAATAGAAATTTTCGTCCATTGGATGTACATTAAATATTATTGCTATGAAAACCCATTCACCTCTTCAAATTACAGTAAAATTAATCTCAACTAGAAAAAGAGTTTTTATAATTTTCCCAATGACGTGTTGACTACTTGAACATGTGCCAACATATCCAAGTTGTCAACACGTCGATAGGTACTCGGAGTCATATCCTTATACAATTCCTTCCATTTCTGATTGGTTCCAATTGAGAAAGTTACATCATTCATGTGAACGTTTCCATTGCATCATGTAACGGACACGATACATTTATAATCTCTCACGTAAATGTGAATGGCTCTCTTTCAGCTCATCAATGTAGGCATTCATGACCTATAGTACTTGCAGTGCTGGTGATTTTCCTGTATTCCTCTCTGGTATTTTTGTATTGCTGGCGGTCATACACGCACTACTGTAATCATTGTTTTCATAAAATTGGATTAAAAGTGATAAAAGCAATGAACAAGATTGGGGCCCACATTATTTTTATGATTAATTATCGCAACTGCACGTAACTACAAAACACCGAATGCCTGCTCTTCATAAAATTACCAGCTTTTGACAATATGAATGCCCAGTGAAAAACTACGATGTTTGAATGTCCAACATACGATCGGCTCAATGCGGGCGTTCATATGGCCAAAATTTATGAATGGTTCCCGTGTACATTTACTCCTTGTCACTTCTAGGAAGTGGGCATTTATTTCTGGAAATGCAGAAGAATGTTGACATTCAAAAATATAAATCACTCCTATCCAATTAGAGATGTTCCTGACAATGACCCTGCTGTTTCATACCGATCCTCTTCAAAATGATGGATGGATTATGACACGCGGTGTAAATGACTTACAGAAAGTCGTGTACTCCCGGTTCAATCCAGTAAACGAACATTATTTGTTGACAACTGCCCATCACACATTGTTAATGATCACTTCTCTGATATTTTGAAAAAGATAAATACAAAGATCAGAAAACTTCCGGCTAATTCAACTAAATTAACTGAACCAGCTGACACTTTTATTATTCAAAATAGGAAAGAGTGCTGGGAAAATAAATGGGATCAGCATAAGTATGATTGTATTCGTAGCAACCGATGGAAGAACTCAGATCAAAACAACAGCGATGACAGCGGGAAGCTTTTGAATCCTGGCAAAACTTTCTTTCTGAAGTTGAATTCAGATGCTGTGCGTGGAATCAATAACATGAAGGATAAACATGGAATATCGTACTCACGGAAACCGATGATCAGGACAGGAATTTCTCTTAACATTGATGGGTCGTTGTTTGAGTCGCAGCTCAGTGATGAATTGCAATCAACCATTGAAAAGCACAGAAATCATTTTAACGGAAAACCGGTCAATCTGGAAGATGTCGAAACAGAAAGTGAATCAGAAGACGAAAGCAATGTAGAAGAGCAAGATATTGATTTGACTTTAAACAAATAATAAATGACTTGATTTCCCTCCCTCTTAACGATTTGCCTAAAACCACATTATTGAGGAAATTTCATCCATTAATGTGGGTTCCTGTTCAACATCGCCCCAATTAAATACGCCGCATCCCCTCTAAACTTCGTGTTCCTGTATAAATTGTCGCACTTTGATAGCAGTCGCCGGTAGTTTATTTTGCAATTCAACTACACAGTAGAAAAATGCCTCATTTCCTCATGAAAATCATCCATTCATGAATTGAATAGGGATTGTTTTCATTGCCCCTCAACTGTGATTTAAAAAAAGGCGACATTCCTTTCCAAAAGCAATGATCAAGATCAGTAAATGACAAATTTTAATAGTATTTTAGGTTCCTAATTTTCAAAAATTAGTATCGATACGTTTTATTTCAATGTTGATTTCCATTCCTCTCCAATTAAAAGTCACGGATCATCGACACTTTGCAAATTTGAATTAAAACGATTGGCTGGAAACGTTCATTTGGAAGGTGTCGCTCCGAAATTCTACATTACAGTGGAAAATCAAGATTTTATATCTGTGAAATGACCTGACACTGTATGGCTAATTGAAGGAAAGTTAAATTTTCCCACGGGAAGTAAAAAATTCTGTGATACCATGTTCCTTATTTACAATCATCACATCATCACATTCAGTATGTAGGAATCATTCTCTACATCACTAGGTTCTGATTCGGGTTATAATTATGATAATGAATTCCAACGTTTTGGTTAGACCTGATAGGCTTCCATATTACTCCATTTATCCGCCACATATTATCTTTAATTATTCTCATTTTCATTTCAGAACCTTTGAGAGGTGCTGCTGATGTTGATGATCTTCATGTTCCTACTTCAACATTTTCATCCTCATGTCAGTATCACTCTCCAGATATTAAACTATCTGTGGAACCTGGATTTTGTGGCTTCGTTAGTGATTATTTGTGTTTATTTAATAATAGTGATGTTAAACATTCTACTTCTCGTAAAGAAGCACGATAAATATCTCCATACAGATTTTCGAATCTCTGAAGTCGCGTTTCTAACAGAAGGAATGAAAACAAGTATAGATTATTCATTAATTAGGTCGTGTATAGTCCAATTTATTCACTGATTTTCGACAACAGCGATGATCGTTCTTTTGAACGAAGGCATACATGATAATTGTACCGCAAGGTGATGGATAAGTAGATGCTGCATTGTTTAATAATTATAGGATACTATTTCGGACGTTCCCAGAAACTTCACAAGGGTGTGGAACTTTAGAATACTTAATGACGTCTTATACCATATTATGATGACGTTTAATGAAGTATTTATACGATGAACTTGTGAGAGTTGAATATGTTTACTGACATTCTTATGAAGTGGTGCGAATATAGGAAAACTTTTGTTTGCCGTCTGCATTGGAAAATACTTAGTCATTACTTATTTTTCAATACTTTATTCATATACTGAAATATATCTCTATTTCAAATCCATCTGAAAAATATTGTTGAATCAGGTCTAGAAATAGATAGATCGTTGAATGAGAGGAGGGAAAAATGAGATATGAATTTTTATT
Source organism: Odonthalia washingtoniensis (assembly GCA_032358235.1). Classification (NCBI taxonomy): domain Eukaryota; phylum Rhodophyta; class Florideophyceae; order Ceramiales; family Rhodomelaceae; genus Odonthalia; species Odonthalia washingtoniensis. Next base: position 5,222 of record JAULBU010064524.1, read on the forward strand.
GGTGTACTCTTTACTTACTACAGGCTGATAATTTCATAATGAAAACAAATGAAACCGTGTCCCATGTATAGTCAATGAGTACTTGAAATTAGTCATGTTTCTTCTCGATTTGCATGTTTGGCTTTTTGTCATGGAAGAACAAGAAACATCCCGTTTCCATTTCTACTTGGACTTTTCACCGCTACGGATTTCTCTTCTACCGTCTAAGCGCATGTCCCACTCCAATATGTATTTCTCCATTTGTTTCCATCCCTCCTCCAGAAGCAACGCTTCCCACGATAGGTCCTTCTTTAATTTTTGGAGAGCCACGCTATGTGATCTTTCCTGTCATTGACCAGTACCCGTCATTTTATGGAAATAGTGCATGAACTCATTATATTCTCGACTGTGAATTCTAATCGATGACAACCATTCATTATAGTCATCGCAGTGGTAATACACATATGTGTATTTCTACTAACCTCCTGAGAAGCAAGTGAATTTGCGTTGGGGAGAGAATGTGTACTGGGAAAAAATGTGTATTTTAAGTTTGTATGTTGGTTGGAGAGCTAGCGGGAGATGGAAATTTATCAATAAATGGAGCAGGAGGAGATTAAATATTATCAACAGATGATGTAACATTATTCTATAGTGCTGAATTTGAACATGCAACTATGCATTGACGTAGGTATTCATTTGATAATTCTCTATTAATAATTCTGTGTTACATGTAAATTTTCATTGTTGTTAGAGAATTTATTAAGGTACATAGAATGCCGTAACTAGTATACCGCAGAACGGATTTGAAATTCAAGTCTTGCAGCAGTTCTCAGACACATTTTCAACAAAACTACCAAAAAATGTACTTCATTAGTTCTGTTCTTGCCAATTCTCTTTAATTTTATCCGGGAACGTCCTTTCTAGTTCCCGAGGAACAATAAACTTTTTCGTATGCTCCATTCGTTCAGATTCCAACTCGTGAATGATATCACAGTTGGACATCGTTGAAACCGTATGGGTTGATTGGAAAACATCCGAAGATGCCGAACATTCCATAGTTTGATGATGACGTAGTTGAAGAAATGAAATCATATTCAAAATTTTAAACTATTACTACATAATGTTGCTACAAGGTGGTGATGTTCAAAGTGCTTCATTCAATTGTTATGCTTTGAAAATTATTGTCGAAAATTAGTGATCCCATCGTTGCACACTGCAACCATATATGCTACTTAATTAGTATAACGGTAACGGGATCCCTTTTACGTCCTGTTTAGTCACGGGTACCCCCTTCTTAAATATTGAATTGCAAGGTTGGCATAAGCTTCAATAAACAAAGGGTATGGGCTAATTTTTAAGTATATCTTTCCCTTTTTACGTTTTTCTTCCCATCTTGCTAGTTACTCGCACCCCATGATCACGGGTTCCTTTTATCGTATTGTTTTATGGGTTCCCTTTACAGAGAAATACGCGTGACACTGTTCGTAATACAGCTTCCCGCAACGCTGACGTCGTCTTTTTCCTGATGAATTTTGGCTCCAAGACGAAGTAAGGCTTCAACAGTACTAATTTCTGAAAACACGGTGACTAGTAGACACCAAATAATACTCACAATACTCCAATAGCTCGTAGATATGTCCTTGAAAATAATGCCAAAAATGTAACTGTTCCACCAATAAAATATCAATAAGTATAAAGTACGCCTCCAAAAATTCAAGCTGTGACGTAAAGTATTTATTTGAGGTAGAATGTCAGAACTAATTCCGAAACCGTTGTAATGTATTGATGATTAAAAGCATCACGAGAACCATAACATTCAGCATGGTGCAGCCTCCACATCTACAAGTTTGAAAAACATTATTTTCGGAGACGGTTGTTGAAAACAAAACCGCCACTCTTGTCTGTGTTAATTTCTACCAATTATACGGATGATCAGAGGAAAAGGAGAGGGAGATAAGGTGTTGATGATGAAGACAATGATGAAATAAAAGGTAAGTTGAAATCTGATATGAATCACAAAGTCACTGATCCGATTTCAAGTCGAAATGATGACACTGATGACAACCAAGACAGGCAATGAGGTATGTGAGACGACAGTAATTCTAGGACGTCTCGTCCTAGGATAACGAGTGTATTATCATACTTCTTGATGCTGCTATTTCTCCCCTATTCTCTCCTGACAGTGGAGAAAAGGCGAAAAAGAACAGCACGACCTGTGAATGAAAACCCTGACGGTACAAAGAGTACAGAGGATGATGATGAAGATATGATGGTTGTGACGGCCAATTGATTCAACAGTTTAAAAACGGAGAATGAAGAAACGAAGGGCTTGCGTAGTTGTCTCATTGGAACCGTAAAATTGCATGGAGAAAAATGGGCCCTTCTATTTTAAGATAAAAAGGAAATTCAGTCACTTTTTGAATTTGAACAAAGTAAAATAGCTTCCTCTTCATCTGGATCAAGTGAAGGAAAAACAATCAAAGCGAAAATGCCATCTTTACTAAAAGCGATGAAGATGGAAAATAATGGGGAAAGTTTCCCTTCTTATGTTTTTGACTATGTCGCTCAATATATGAACAAGATGGAGCCATTGGTCTATCAATATATATCTGAGGTTACAGATGCTTGGTTCTTTGATATGCACAGAGATATTCAGTGGTATCTGAACATGTTTTGAGATGATGAATTTCAAAAAAATCACATTTTTTAAAGAGATGAAGATGATAAATTTTGTAATGGTGACATAAAATTTCACTGGATAGGACGTTTCATCCCTGTGAATACATCTGAAAAACAATTTATAAGTTGTACAATAATTCATCCGCTTAGATCGCCTTTATGGGACTATGAATTTAAAAATGATAGAATCATATATGTACATGGAAACTATTTTGTGATATGTCCTACAGTGATGGTGATGAACGGGGAATTATTCATTTCGGACAAAAAACTTTTCAAGCTTCGTTGCTCATACTGCCATTAGTTTCCTTTTTTGTAACCTAAAATCTTCTCCTTCTTTAAGAAGGAGGATATTTTAGGTTACAGAAGTCCAGGAATATGTTTACGAATCCTCATCGAAAAGTTTCGATGGTTTGAAAAGATTTGTGATAGTGTGTATGGAGACATTTGGCATGCATCAGTAAATAGTTAAGTATAGAAACGGACCTAAAGCCTAGGGGCAGTGATATAAGTAAAGTCTTATTTATTGGGGAGAGTAGGGAGAGGTGTGAGTGATGCAAGTTTATGTGCAGTCCAATTCCGCGGTTCAGAGAGGGTTGGTTGGTCAAGGACGCCTTCCATGGCTAAATAACTTTACGGACTGCTTCCAGATCAAATACTAGTTCGCCTTTGTTGACTTCGATGGCAATCAACGGTGACCGATGTTACACGTGGCGATATCCTTTCTTCTAGAAACGGATATTAAGCTGTTCCAGTGCCTGTATTGGTTTGATTTCTTTTCCCTGTTTGCGAAAGCTTCTTTCGATTACTTCTGGTTGTTTGAGCTGGCGCTGCTCTGTTTTTTGACAGCGTCCACCTTTCAATTTTATTAGTTTCGGATATAAGTGAGAGAGAAATATGTATCAAAAGTTGGGGATTATCTGGCAGATCTGACACGTGTCTTAGAATCCCACTCGATAATAATATCAAAATCGGCAATTTTTCTAGTTCAATGAAGTGCACAGGTGTTATCACAGGTGCTTGCTTTTGATGTCATTGGACAGTGTATACTGCAGTTTGATATGGACGTCTCCGGTAGATGGTGGTTTCTTGAGTATGATACAGAATATTTCTTTCTTGCGGTACATGCGATAATTGCATGATTTCATGCCTTATAAATTGTAGTTATTTATGTGTATGATGTTGTCTGGAAGGACAAATCATCTCATATTTCTTGTACTGGTTATACGTGTGTGCTGATTTTATTGCCACTACTGTTTGGTATAATCTGCTATTCTTTTTGACTGTCGTCCGTTTTACAGGTCCATTTTAGTGGCCGTGTTTTTAATCGTTTTCGTGATGTTGCTATCCTTTTCTATGTTGCTATCATTTCCTAATTATCGTTGTTCGTCGTACTATCGTCATACTGCTCTTCATTAATTTCATCATCATTTATCATCAGCATCATTCATAATCATCATCTTTAATCATCTTATCGTTGATATTATCTTCTTTTTCATTTTATTTATATCATCATTCATAATCATCATCTTTAATCATCTTATCGTTGATATTATCTTCTTTTTCATTTTATTCATATCATCATCAGCATCATTGTGTTTTCATCAATACATTATCATCATCCTCCATCCTTTACTATTGTAATCATTATCATCGTATTACGATCGTCCTTCATCTTTTGTATAGTTATCGTCCTTGGATTAACATCATACTTCATGCTTGTTTCATCATCATCTTTCATCTTTGCTAATTATCATCCTTACGTTCCTCTTTATCATCCTTGGTCCTCAACTTCCCCTTATCGTCATCTGCACCTTAATCTTTATCTTTTTCTAGCCAAACCTTCCTCAATTTATCAATCTTCAATCTTCATTACCATCCTCACCTTCTTCTTTATCATCATCAGTACCTTCCTCTTCATCATCCTTCATTCTCACATCCCTAAATTCATAATCCTTCATCCGTGTCACGTGAACGTCTCGGGGCCGTAACGAAACTCGGAGTGGAGATCCGACATGAAGAAGGTGTTTTCAAATTGTCTTGTTTTTCGAGACATTTGTTGATTCGCCCAATTGATTCTACACAGCTGCGAGCACTTCGTGTGACAAGCCAAGGTACCGGGTATAGAGACAACACTAGCTTGAAAAGATTGAAGGAGAGCTAGGACTAGTTGAGTATGAGGATGTGATGAAACGAGAGTGATAACCAGACGAGGGTGAAGGAGGAATACGCAGGATTAGTATGAGACAGAAACGTATGAAGGAAGGAAGATGCATGATAAGGATAATGGATGGACGATTACTGGAGGGTGAGATGATGGAGGTGGTGACACACTAGTTATACCTGAGAGCAGATGATGTCGAACCGTCAATACAACTGGAGTTTAAAATCAGGACATGTGGTGACGGTATCAATACCACCCATATGATGAAGGTAAGTGAGGATAAGACTGGATTTGTAAGATTCCATTGTAACGAATAAGGGAGCTGGGACGATGAGATTGCTATTAATGAATGATGAAGGCAAGGCATGACGATGTTAGCAGAAATTAATGAATAAGACACAGATGGATAGGCAAAAGCCTACGACAGGACTGGGAGTTAATACAGGATAAGGTTTCATGGAAAAGAAAGAAAATATAATGTACTAAACGGTAACAGTGTAGGAGGGACGTTAGGAGAGTGATTGTAAGGCGCAAAACAAAAACCATTAGTAATGGCGTATAAGTGAAACAATCTTTACATCATCACTCATACAGTACAACGATACTTACAGTGACAGAACATATAATGATAGAACATTCAATTATCTAATGAGACAGTAGTTATCACACCTACTCAAGATTGTAATAGTATGAACTGTAGCTTCTGACAAGATACAAAATATAGAGATATATTACACCTGTGTTCACAATCCCGACTGGAATTGCTCGCAATTCTGGTATTAATACCATAACAAAACGAGTAGACAATAAATAAATAAAATACTGACATTATTAACACCGACGCATGACATCCAGATCAAATTGTACTTTACTCAGTCAATACCACCGGAGACCAGATCCACACATATACGAGGTTGGTTGATTCCGAACAAGGATCAAAAGATACGCACTTCCTGCTACTAATTGGAGCTTAGAAAGGACTGTCGATGTCCACCGCAAATCGATGGGAAAAATGATATCTGTATTGTTCTCTTTTATTTATTAAATGTTCCACAAACTTCGCAATGGAGTAGTAGTAACGAGTGGTCTAATTCTACGCGTAAGTCGGTCTAATCCCCTGATAC
>JAULBU010064535.1:0-11167 GCA_032358235.1 Odonthalia washingtoniensis
CTTAACTGTGTTAGGGCGATAGATTAATCACCGCTAATAAAAATAAGAGAAGCAATATTCTACTTAACACAAAAAAAAACCGTATACTAACTGACCACTTCTTTATTCTTTATTGCATTCTAGTTCGACAGTTTTGGTCAGGGACAGATTTAGTCGACAATGTATACGGAATTCATCACCCTAAAGAACTTGTTGATAACGTCCCCTGTGGTGGCAGTCCCGAATTTAGACAGGCCATTATTGATAGAGACCGGTACGTCCCCATTTGCCATTGGTGCCATTCTGACATAGAAGAAGGATAATGGGAAGTGTCACCCGATTCAGTTCGAAAGTCAAACGTTGATAGATGCCGAACGTCGATACGCTACATATGAAAGAGAGGCTCTGGCCGGCACATTTTCCTTGAAGAAATTTTTCATCTACCTTCTTTCCTCACACACTTTCAAGCTCGTGACCGATCATAAGATCCTCAGTTACACCTTCAAGAAGAAAGATATACATAGGCGTCTTACCCACTGGATGGACTTTCTCGACGAGTATGACTTCGAGATCATCTATAGACCTTGGATGGAGAATTCAGCTGCTGAATTCCTGTCCAGAGAAACTAGGGGTTTTACGATGGACTCAAAAGAGGAAGGCGACTTTCTCTGCCCGACGTTAGATGCAATGGAACAGGAACCTTTTGAAGTTGAACAAATTATGCGATAAGTACGGAGATATTTTCCCGGTGATACACTGGCATAATCCGACAGAGTTACAAGCTAGTTCATTCGACGAGCGTTCAAGCAGTGCAAGAAGTCGGAGAATAACCTCTTCCGAAGAACTCGGTAGGGTCTCAAGGTGGAGTTACCTATTCCATATATGGTAAAGGTGCTGAAATTCTTGCATAATGCGATGGGGCATTGGGATCATAAGACGAAGAGCAAATTCGTAACAGACCATTACTGGTGGCCGAATGTTCACCATGATATATCTGCTTACGTTAAATCATGCGACCCCGGTCAAAGATTAAGAGCACTCCCGACATACTACACTAACTTAAGCCGTACATTGACTACCCTTTTCAAAGTCTTCTCAATTGAATTTGTCAAAGCTTGAGCTTTGATACGAGACATTCGTGTGACTCGGGTGACAACAGTAGAGGCAGGAGGATGAAGGGTGGGATGATAAGTAGATAATAATAAGATGGTAATGATAATGAACAATAATAAGTTGATAATAATAATGAACGATGATAAGTTGATAATAATAATGAAAGACGATAAGTTGATAATAATAATAAAGATGATAAGTTGATAACAATAATAATGATAAACTGATAATGATGATGATTAGATGACAACGACGATGGTAACATGAATGGGGGTGAAATGAATAACTATCATTAAAAATAGGAAGACGAAGAGACGGGCGATACAAAGAAAAGGTAGAATAGAAGGCGCGCGAGGCGAAGGGTAGTAAGACCAGTTTAGCGTCGATGGGATGCAAGCGGGGAAGGATGTGATAAGAGGAAATTTCGTGGGAAACTGGCGAGCGGTCTACAAAGGATAATAACTAAACAAATCATAAGAGGCACACGCAGGGATACAGTGTCAAGAATTACAGCGCGACAAAACATACAGTACACTGGTCACCCGTGGGAGGATCCTTAATTTGATAAGGCGTTAAATTACACTCGAGCAATATAGCCTTAAAAAGGACTGACACGCGTATTACGGAGATCCTGGCCATGTGGAAATAGTGTAACCTAGCACACGTGTTTCCTGAATTTTATGAAAAAGAAAATTCTAGCAATTTTATCACTACCGATAGTCGGTTCAAATACACGTGTGGCATTCCACGGTACCACTGGAATTAGACCAAAATCCAGTATACATACTCCGCCACATTCCTTTGGAGAAATTAAATAAAGAGGCAGACACATTCACGAACATCAGGTTACCATTGAATCAGTATCTCGCCCAGGTTTTACATCAGCGAAAGGAGAAGGGAGACCCAATCCAAAGAGCATACTGTCGGCTAATTACCTGCTGTAGCGCATGAATAGCACAGCAGTTATTTGTTAACCTAGAAATAGGATTGACGGGATACTAACAATATCTGGACCCAACGACTTCTAAAAGTACTTCAAAGTATCAGCGTCGAGGGTCAAAAATCGAGCAAAGGGAAGTACCATTTCGCTAATAATTGTAGACCTTTTCTGACATTAAACGTTTAGCCAACCTTTCTTTTGTTCCCTTATTTTCTTTATTTTTCTGAATGAAAAGTAGCTTGATTTGTCAAGAAGTTTGACAGAATTCGCCGGACCTTTCCGGAAGCCATCATAAGGGTCCCAATACTTGTTGATCTGCATTGAACATCTCGACAATTGGCCGCTAGCAAGAGATACTAAGGACGAAACCGCAGAGATGGTGATAAAATTTGTGGAGGAATAGATCTCCATCCGTTTGGTCCGCACAATACCATCATCAGTGACAATGCTTCTTGTTTCTTGGATGTGGCATTGAAGGATTTTGTAAATTGTCATGTAATTAATTGGAAGACCTTTCTGGCGTATGCGCCCATGTCGAATGGGAAAGCAGAAAGAATGGTAGGGACGTTGAAGCAGAGCATTTCTAGGATGGTGAATAATGGAGCCAGGGATTGGGGATATCAGATCAAGAAGGTGCTGTACGGGTATCATAGTAGACTATTGAGTCGTTCGGTGTCTTTATTTGAGAGGATGTATGGTAATAGACCAAGGAGGTATCACGTGCAGCATTCGTTGAGCAGTTCGTCTTCTGCCTTGGAAGGTCGCATCTTGGAAGTTCTTTTTTTTCAATCATCTCGTTTAAATAGAATCCAGAATTGGAATGAAAAGGAGACATGGTGAGTGAAAATAAGATAAAGCATGTCAAAGGGGAGTTGGTACTCGTGGTTCCCGTTCGTTTGGTGGGATCCAGTGTCGAGTGGCCATAATTCAAGTCGATATACTATGGTCCGTGCCATGTGAAGAGGGAGAATAACCCTTGACATGTGCTCGTTTCTAGCAATGGGAGACATAGTAATGTTGCAATAAACACACGAAGACTTGTGAAATACGAGTTACGTCTGTTGTAGATATGTTTGGAATAGGACGGAATAATATTTTCATTTGTCATTTCCTGTCACTGTTATGAATTGTTGCATGAACTTTGATGTACTATCATGAAAGTAACAATCGATTTGAATTTGAAAATTTAATTGGCACATTTTTTCTGCCCTCTTCTTTCTTTTATTACGTTGTTTTGGAACAAATTGTCATTTACTATAATTCGGAACAATGATTTTATATAAATTCCCTATGATTTGATTCTGAAATAAACAATTCCCTTTTATTTTTGTGCTGCCATTGTCTCCATCGTAAAACACAACCTTTGTCTTCGTTTATTTGCCAAACAAGACTCAGTGAGTCTTGTCACCAAAACCGAAGTGTCACCTATCTATATATATTAGGACTATCGATATCGGACCAGCATAGTTTGTCGTTGCTGGTACTCAGAGTCCAATTTAGTTATTATTACTATTATCCAACCTGTTTTTAATTATTTCCTCGTCTTCATTTTTATTTCCGACATGGACAACTTCAGCGGGTTCAAATCGATAAGCTTCATGAAAGCAACTTCCATGTTTGGAAGCAGAAGATCGAGATTGTTCTTGAAATTCAAGAGCTCGACGATTTTATCACTGATGAAATGCCTCCAACTGAGTCTGATGCACTTAAAAATGGAAGAAACGAGATGAAAAGGCAAAAGAGCTCATTGGGCTCACATTGAGCGATTATCATCATGATCATGTTAGTGATGTTTCTTCTACCTGTGAAATGTGGAAACCTATTGTTAATGTTTTCCAAAGCCGTACAATGCTCCAAAAATTGAAAGCCTGACTCAAATTATATTCTGTAAAAATGTGTGGCAACGAGCAGATGCTGGTTTATATCAATCGCGTTAAACAGTTGGCGTCTTATCTAAAAAGCATGGATGTAAACATAGAGGATGAATATCTGGCCATGAGTTATTCTTTGTGGGTTACCTGAAAAGTTTGAACATCTTATTGTGGATTTTGACACTACGATTAGAGAGGAGGCCCTCTCGTTTCAGTTCATCAAAAGTCGCCTCTTGCAGGATGAACAACGCATCAACGAACGAGGCTGTTCAAAATCGACAAAACCGGATTCCACATTGCTCACTAATTCTAGACAGTACCAAAACCGCAAGAATCCTACGGGTATATAATGTAAGCGGGATGGTCACACTGAGACATATTACCAGAAACGCGATGATGATAGAGATGGAAAGGCTAACTTCGATCCATCTGCGTGTTTAATTGGCAATACTGATGCCCAACTAACCAATCTTCTTCTATAAATGATGACTTTGGCAACAGCAGTAATTCAGATGCTTCTTGTTTGCCTTTTAACTTCAACTTGGTCACAAAGAATGACCGATGCAATCTCTAACACATGGTATATCAACTCAGGGGAAACCACGCAAATGAGGTTTGACCGTTCGCTATTTGATACTTTCAAATCTGTTGACCCATTTGATGTTGTAAAAATGCAATATATCAAGTGTAAAGGCACATGGCCGTGGTACTATTCTTCTTAATGTGCATGTCAATGACAGTTAACACCAATGCTGTTTGCAAAATGTCGTTTATGTACCTGAGCTGCAGTACCATTTGATTTCGATGTCTGTAATGACAAAAGCTGGATTAACAGTTGTTTCAAAAATCACAAGTGCAACGTCAGGCAAGGATCCAAATTGATTGCGCAAGCTTTCCTGGTATATGGCCTTTATTCTTTGAACACTTTTGATATTCCTTAGAGTCAGGACTCTGCACCCACTTTATTCTCACGGGATTTGCGCCTTTGGTATACCCGTTTAGCTCATATAAATGTTCACGGAATCAGTAATTGGTGCACAAAGGTGTCGTCCAAGTAATTATTCAGACTTGAAACATGATATTGGAATTTGTGAGTCGTGCGTTTACGGCAAAAGTTGTCGTGCACCAATTCCAAAGCAAATGGGGATCGTTCTACCCTTGTTCTTGACCTTGTCCACTCTGATGTTCATGGTCCTGTACGAGTAGAATCACTTCGTGGTTCCAAATACTTTGTCACTTTTATAGCTGATCATTCTCCTTATTGTTATGATTATGCCATTAAGTCGAAATCGGATACATTCGAACGTTTCAATAATTAGCTTGCCGTGGCTGAGCGACATACGAATCTGAAGCTCAAGCCCCTTCGATCTAATAACGACGGGGATTATATTTGCAGCGAGTTTTAACATTTTCTGACTGCTCGCGGGATTGTTCACAACCACACCGTTTCGTAAAATCCGCATCAAAACGGAGTTACCAAAAGACTTAATCGCACACTTGAAGAACTCATTAGGTAGATGCTTCATCAAAAGAATATTGCGATACATTTTTGGGCCGAGGCATTATCTGTTGCCATTTTTGTACGAAATCAAGTTACCACTAGAGTTTTGCTTGGAAATCTAACACCATTTGAACTTTGGACTGGTTGAAAGACTCATTTGGGACACCTTCGTGTATTTGGTAGCAAAAATTGGTACACGATACTTAGTTATACGAGGCGCAAACTTGATGCACCTGCCAGTGACGCTCTGATGATTTTCTATGCAAAGGGAGCCAGAGGATACAAACTTTGGGATGTATCTGACAAAAAGTTTATTGTTTTCCGAGATGTTCGGTTTGACGAGCTCTCCAAACCTTATGTAGGTGGTGCAGATGATGAGAATGAAGATAAAAAATATACAGAAAGTATTGATTTACATGGAGACGAGTCCGAAAAAGCAGAGTAATCTGTGATAGTTGAGACTGAATTTATCGAAAATTCTGCTGAGGACAATGGAAATTCCTCAGGTGACATTGTACATTACATTGCGAAGAATGAGTCAACTCAGACTTTGTGATATTCGATTGGGAATCTTCGTACCCCATGGTGGATCAAAAATGCAGTATTTTCTCATGTATTGATATCTTCATTCTTCCGACCAGACCCTCTAATTTATAAAAAGGTGTTTTCTTGTTCACAATCTGGTCCATGGGAAAAGTAAAGGAAGTGAGGGTATTCTTCCCTTGTGTAAGACAAAAAATGGGTTCTTGTTCAACGTCCTGAAAATTGAAATGTTGTTTCTCCGCAAAGGGTATACTGGACCAATGATCAATCGCAGCCAAATGGTAAAACCGTGAAACGGAGCAACGCAAGACTCATCGCTTGAATATTCTCGCCGGTAGAGGGCGTTTATTAAAATGAGACCTACGCTGTCGTGTGGTCTACGTCCGTGTGTGTGTGCTCTTGGCCGTTTTAACGTCACTGAACCTCTTGTTGCATCAGATGGATATCGTGACGGCTTTCTTAAATAGTGAAATTGAGGAAGATGTGTCCATGGAACAGCCCCAGGGATTCAAAGTAGAAGGTAACAAAAACTTTGGGTGCCGCCTTTTGATGTCCATTTATGGTTTACATACGCTTCTCGCCGTTGTCACTTAAACATAGATGCCTTATTGACGAAAAGACTTCATATGAATCACGACCACGGTGACGAGTGTCTGTACACGTATTGTCGGGGCGTTATTGTCTTAATTATATCGTGGTATTTTGGATAATATTCTCATTTTGCTTGCAACAGCATAAGAAACTTAAATGAGGTCAGGGAAGCTCTAAATAGTGCATTCTGGATGAAAGATCTGAACGAAGCTCGCAATTGTCTCCGAGACAAGTGCGAGATTCGTTCAGATCTTCATCATCGAATTTCGAAGCCAAGTTGGCTTCGAAATTCGACGAGATCCGAAGTCAGAGACACTGCACTTGTCGCAATCCAAATACGCAGTGACTGTTCTGGATCCATTTGGAATAGGTTCTGCCAAAGGTTCAAAAACACCTACGGGAACAGGTATTAATCTTGTCGCCGAAAGTACTAAAGATATAAAAATTCCATATCGAGAGGTAATTGGAAGTCTGATGTATCTTATAATTGTAACGCGTCTAGACATTGATTTTTCTGTCTGCAGACTCGCCCAGTATGTTGAATCACAGACAGAACTTCACTGGCTAGCAGTTAAACGTGTGCTTCGTTATGTGATTTCTACAATTGACTACGAGCTTTGTTATTATTCCAAGAGTACGCTTGATCCATTTAGATATGTCGACGCCAATTGGGCCGGCGACAGAAGTTCGCGCAAGTTGACAAGTGGGTATGTTTTTGTCATGGATGGTGGTGCAGTACATTGATTCTTGGGTAAGCTGGAAGCGATTGCACTTTCCTCGACGGAGGTGGAATACATCAGCCTGTGCAATGGTGTCAAAGAAGAAATCTGGCTTCGTCGCTTGGTATTAAATTTATACCTTGCAACTTGGATAAGAAAGAATCTTTACTTATGCATGTTGCATGTTCACAACTAAGGTTCTATGGACATGGAAATAAATGGTTCAATGAATTGTCGTACGAAACATAACGATATGTTACCATTTTACTCGCCAAGCAGTTCCATACAGACTTGTTTTGTTGGAATACTATCCTACGGATGTCATGGCTGAAGATGCACTGACAAAGGCACTTGGTCGAGTAAAACTGAAAATTTGGATTTATAAATTTGGATTGTGATATCAAAGCCAGTGACAGAAGGGGGTGTTGGAAATATGTTTGGAATAGGACGGAATAATATTTGCATTTGTCATTTCCTGTCACTGTTATGATTATTGCATGCACTTTGATGCACTGTCATGAAAGAAACAATGGATTTGAAATTGACGATTTGATTGGCAGTTTATTTGTGCCCTCTTCCTTATTTATTACCTTTTTTGGCCACAAATTGTCATTCATCATTTGACACAATTTGTTATTTACTATAATTCGGAACAGTGATTTTATATAATTACCCTATTATTTGATTCTAAAATGAACAAAAGATGAAACCAACTAAATTCATTTTATAATATTATCAAAAGAGTCCGCGTCACCTATATTATCTATAAGATTATCCTTTTCCTCTCATTCGGCAACAGTGGCGTTGTATTTTCTTTTGCTAGGTGGTTTTAGCTATCTGTCTATTTCCTTCAGCTCATTGTCATTGGACATCGAGTACTCTGATCTCGGTAAAACCAAGTAATTAAACCACTTCTCACCAACTGATTTTATGAATGGGGGAATCTTTACGACCAATACGACACGTGAGGAACCTCTCCCCTGTTATATACGTTCCTATCGACGAGTCCGCTTGTGGTAGGGCAACCACACAGGTAGATGGGTTAGGTAAGGGTTCAGTTTCGGTGGAATACAACAATAATGCCCACTTGTTCTTCTGTATGGAAGATAGTAAGTACAGAGTGGATCCCCGTGATACGATACATACGCCATTATAAAAACTCTTAAAGAGATCAACTGGAGATCAATAACATGAGTAACATGTCATTAGAGGCCTCTCAAAGATGGGCCAAATTAGCAACAGCGCTTTTGCGTTCTTACTTTTGTTTTTCGTATAAGTTTCGGAAATTATGGGCCAAGCCTGGAGTAAACGAAAAACGACGAAAAAGTTCCGACTCTTAATCTGGGATTTTGCGAAATGGAAATCGCATACAGTATTATACCGCACCCTCAAAAATTATTGAAGAAACAATAATATTTGAACCAATAAGAAAGGCGAATTTAGGGGAAAGGAATTGTGTGGTGCCGACTTTTATGTGCAAAAAATAATCTGTAACTAAAACCAAAATTGTCGATTCAACCATGTCGAATTGAAGTGCGTGGGCCGGTTCGTGTGACACAGCCCAGTATGAAGAGGAAGACGAATTTTGCGGGATGTGATGATGCTGATGTTGCATGATGAATTGTTGTGAATGTTGCGGGATGCGAGATGATAATGTTGGATGAGTTGACGATGATGTTGCGGGATGTGATGATGACAATGATAAGGAATGATGATGATAGTGAAATATGATTATGATATTGTTTGGATGAGTTGATGATGATGTTGCGGGATGGGATGATGATAATGAATGAAGATGATGATGATGTTGCGAGATCAAGGATGATGATAACGTTGTATGAGAATGATGATGTTGCGGGACCGATGATGAAATTGATTTCATGGTGATGATGATGCTACGGAACCGACGATATTGCATGATGAGTTAATATGAATATTGCGGGATGTGATGAATGATGAGGTTGCTTGATGAACTAATGATGATGTTACGGGATGAGAGGATAAAGATGATTAGGAAAATGATGATGTTACGGGAGTGATGATGATAACATTGCATGATGATGATGATGCGACGATGGTGAGAATGATGATGTTGCGATATGAAGAACGTTGATACTGATGATGAGGACAGTGACCATGTTGGTATGTCAACGCTGAGAAGGAATATATACATGATAAGGGAAGATGCGTAAGGACGCAGGAAATACTGCGAAGACGCCGAAGGTAGCACGAAGACGTGATGCATGCGGAAGATGATTGTGAGCGAAGAAAGAATCCGAGGCAGGGTATGTAACTTGAACGAGTAAACGAAATGCGCCCGAACGGCAAAAACCGAAGAGTTCTTGACAGTCAAAATTTGGTACAGGCCATGAAACGCAGGAGCTTGCACTAAATGCTAAATGTCATACGTATAACGGTACAATTATAGTACTGTACTGTCCAGAGCGAGCAGGACGATTCAGGTGACAACAGTATCCGTATGCGCCTAGCGAATTCAAAATAGTGCAACCAGAATATACTGTACTGAATAACACGACAAGGCAAGCATCCACTCTGAAGGATGAGACACTCTTACAGTGCCATGAAAAAAAGAGGACGATACTCTGCCAGACTGGAAAAAATCGGAACTGTGCGATCCGGAATACGAAGAGACATTTGGGACCTGACAAGAGCTAGGACTAGAATAGCTAATTGAAGAATTAATATATAATCCTCGATGAGTACACGTGTTATCACCACTTGGTCTAACCTCAAAAGTAGTATACATATCATCGTCTCATCCAGGACGATTCATTTAATAAACAAAGGTAGACATTAACAAAACCCAGAACCAACATTCGAAACAGAAATTGCAACTAACCGTCAATACGAGTGGAAGAGGAAACTGAACCCCAACAAGTCCTGAGCCGAGTAATGAACTGCGTCAAAAGAAAGTGCGATCCCCACGCTCCACAATACCCGTGCCAGATCGTTCCAGCGGCAAAATAGAGCGCTGAAGTAGTACACGACCTGTGTCGTCTACTCGGATAATCCCAAGGACGAGTAGCCGCGCCAGGATATCGAGTCACCACGCCAGTCGAAAGACCGCGGATACCCAGGATAGCAATTTACTTTACTAATAATAAAAGACCAGGGAAACGAACACCACCTTACACTAACCCCACTAACTTCTCGCAGCTCGACAATTCTGCAGTAGGTTGAATCGAAAAAACCGAAACGGACTACTCTTCCCGTACCCAAAACCACCGACGAAACGAAGCACCCAATACGGATCGGTCCGCATTATTTATTCCCACCGTGCACCCGGATGACTGGTGCCGACAATGCAAGGGTGCGAAAACAGACTTCAAGAAAGAGGGTCCAGGAAAATTCAAGCACTGAAAGTGCAACTCTTGATCCGTCGGTGACAAATCAACCAATAAACACCTCCACCATTTACTCGAATTCAAGCATCGAAAGTACAACTCTTGATCCGTCCGTTTATTGGTTGACAAGTCAACCAATAAAAACCTCCACAATTTTCTAGATCTCAATGCTTCCCCCGCCTCTTCATTTACATCTCCGAACCGGAACAAAATGGCACCATGGGCGTCATCAACAACCTAGACACTAACATTGAACCAAAGACCTATCGCGCAACGTAGGGTGCAACTAATTGTACCACGTGTTAGAAATTTTTTAGCTCAAACGTCGCGCCTACAGTACGCATACCTAATCGTGACAAATGTCACATCTGGTCACGAAAACATAAGTTTGGTGTGACGTTAGGTCACTATCTACGTCTGTTCCCGCTTTCGAGTAATTGACCCCTCCGCAACGTGTTTTTCGATTTCAGTGTACAGTATACACTGACTTGCTGTCCGACATTTACAGTACGATCCTCCACCCGCCGCTTGGGCGGTGGGTGGAT
>JAULBU010064546.1:0-11167 GCA_032358235.1 Odonthalia washingtoniensis
CTGTTGGTTCCAAACTATTTGTTTGAGGGGCCGGTGGATCCAAATCTAAATCCAATTCATTTATGATTTCTTCTAAACCCTTTCCGTTATTCTTCGTGACATTTCTTGTAGGGACAGGGGAGTATCATCGCCGCTATCAATTATTATAGCAGTTGGTTGTTTTCAATTTTTTCCACTTCTTGTTCTCACTCAACGACCCTCATTCCATCGTTCGTTGTCTTTGTGGTTGATGGTTCAGGTTCTTCGAAGAAGTGTTTCCTTATTTTCTTAATCAGTCTTATATGAAGATTTTCAGCTCGGATTTTCAACTTGGCGGCATTTCTACCTGATCCAAACTCTATTAATTTCATATGATTGCAACAAATAGTATGAATCTTCTGCGATCCTGTCCTCGTCTATGAAATGACGGTTTCCATGAGTTCCTTCATTGTCTTCGGTACATGTTCTTGATCCAGGTCACAGCCATTATTTATAGTTTCTTCTAACAGTTCATTAATTCCATTTAAGCGGGTAACACCAACACTGTAGAAAGATTTGGCATCAAACGACCCCCTTTTCCACCTTGAAAATATGCTTGCGCCCCATCGAGAAGGAGCATGATATATTCCGCCGTCCCATTCAGGATACATCCACTGTCGAAATATGTTACACCTAATGTTCCAGACTCTTCTCCACCCACCAATTCCTCAATTGTCTTCAACCGTGTCATAACATACTCATATTTTACCAACATGTATGCAGCACGTTCATAACGAGCGTACGTACTTGCTCCCTTATTATCCAGGAAATTGCAACGTTGCATGTCGTTCGCAATATCACCTGTCCTTTCTAACACAAAATATTTACCATACTCTTCCTTGAACGTCTCAGCATATCAAATGACACTCGACACTAGATCAATAAACCATACATCCTTCTCCGTCTGTGATGAGGAAATGTTCCTAGTCCGACTGAAGATGGTTACCTCTTATGGTGTAATCTAGATCTTATCTGTTCAGGACACTATCACAACACGAATGGGTTCCCTTGTCCATTCCAACGTCTTATCAGTCTTCCTTTTAGACAACAATTGAATTGAAGCAAGTCGATGACAACCATCGACAAAAATCGGTGCATTTTTCTCACGTAAACACAGTTAACCATTGTCTCTATTAAACATTTCATCAACGTAATCAAACTCATCATCGCAATTTACTTCAGGGATATCAGCCTCTTCAAATGTAACAAATATCATTCTATAGATAACTTCGTACTTCTCCTTCTGAAACGACTCCACGAAATTATCTCGATGTGTTACGTCCACATCGAGGAGCGGATTCTTGGCAGCTCGTATTTGTTATGCTCATAAACGAACCTCCACGGTCTTGTAATTGGTTAAACTTGTGCAGTTTCAACGAATTAACATCATTATCCACATCGTTTGTTTCCTTTTTAATAATCACTTCACCAGGTTCCACATTGATTTTCATTGCGTGGGAATAGCAGCGGTGAACAGATCTTTCTTCTGGCTCCAAATCTTCCAGTGTCTCAGGATTGTTTATTAAATTTTGACAGCATATTATACGGGTGTGGAATTTTCTTGTATTGCTTGTTGATGTCAACCTCTCCCGTGATGATCATATCCAGACTGTCAGGTACCCCCTTCGTTGTGTCAATATTATAATTACAAACTTTCCGATCATATTTAGTGTGACCACGAAACGGTTTCGTTATTACTAACGCACTACCAACCGCAACTTTTGAAATTTTAGTTGAATCTGTTGTCCTGTTGAATTTCGAAATCTTGGTGAAATCATCTTTAGAAGTACAGTCTGGGCAGAATAATGTAACTATGTCACCTGCTGCAATATCCCTCGATTTACAATCCATTCCGTACTGTTCACAAAGTACCGACTTGTGAAAAGTCGCCTCCTCTTCCACAGAAAGATAACGGTGCACTTGCAACATTTCTCATAATATGGTTCAACCACCAAGTTTGTAACCGTTATTATAATTTTGAAAATCATTTGTAGTAGAGGGTGGTATTAGTGTTACCATCCTCTACTACAATCTATCACCACCCAATTCGATAAAAATATGTAGAGAAATTACACGATCAACAATGATTTTAAATATTATGAAAACGGTTGCTGCCACCGTGGTAGCAACAGTTGTAGAAGGTGTCCATCTAGTACAATATATCACCATCAAATTCGAGAAACATTTGTAGAGAAATTACACGATCAAGTTGATCGTGTTATTTCTGTACAATTGTTGCCGAATTTGATGGTGTTAAACAATGCAATATGCATACTGTTTGTTGATTTTTGAAAGGACTGAACGGTCTGTTGAAAGTTGTATGACAAAGAGGAAGAAGGATTTCTTAGAAAACGCACGGTAGTATGTATATTAACCTGGAATTCATATCCGGTAAATGGCTATAGAAGCAGGACAGGAAACATTTACTAAGATTCTTTTTCACTCCCTTTTCTTTTCAAGCCTTGGTACTTTCAATTTTCCTATAACACGGTGCTGGGGGATACCTTGTCGGGGTCTATGAGGCGGGGGATATCACTGACAACGAGTACGGACTTGACTTCATCATGCATATTTAGCACTTGGTGAAGCTGAGTTCGGATTTGTCCTCTGCGATGGCTTCCGCGTTGTGGATACTGACACCATATCTTCCAGTATTGTTTTAATATTCGGGGTCCATGGGATGGGGTTATCGCTGAAGACGAATGCAGACTTGGATTAATCATTCCTATTGACCACATGGTCGTACTTAGTTCGGATTCGTCCTCTGTGGTAGCTTCCGCGTTGTGGATACTGACATATTCCTCTTTTTATAGTTTTAATAGTTAACGCCAATTCTTTCTGTATATTTTTAATATTAATAAAGCTATACAACAGTATTTGGTGACAGTATCCACAAAGACTAGTAGTCGGGGTCCGTGGGTGACAACTTCTCACTCATGGACTCGGACTACTAGTCTGTACATCATCACCACATTAGTTTGTTCAACGAACTAATGTGGTGATCGTATTCAGGAACATGTTAACAACATTGTAAAAAGAGAGAGACGGTCCTCTTGAAGAAATGTTCAACAACATAATTAATGTGTTCGTTCAGCCTGATGACTATTACGTGGTTCCACCACGTAATAGTCATCAGGAATAAATTTTCACTCAGAGCCTGAAAAGTTAGACACTTCACGGAACCTTCAAATAATGGTGCAGTGAAATAATGTTCTCCTGTTTACACAGAAAAACAAATTGCAACTATTTTGTTCAAAGACGTGCACGGAAAACCCGCATTTTCACCTTCTGGAATTTAATAAATATTTCAGGAGAAGGGAATCTGCCGTCGACATCCATTTTATAGACCCTACCATACCTTCCCTGCTCCTCAGGAATCACATTTCCAAAAACAGGAACACTGACATGATCCAGATACTGCTGACTTATGGGACATAGAAAATGACAAAGTATACCACATTGGATTTACTTTAGTACCATCTATTGCGAAAATTATGTACATAGTATGTCCAGTACACTGTTAGGGTATTGAAACACAGTCCTATCGTATCACATTCGAAGTAGTTTTTTATGATGGCAACAATCATTTCGTCCCTATTTGTTGAAATTTTGGAATTTTGGAATTTTGGAATTTTGAAAAATATGCTTCCCCTTACAAGCACACCAATACATTCTTTAATAAATCATGTAGTTCTACTTTCAAAACATTTGCAACACGAATGGATGAAACTGTAAAACATATGGGACCAACAATTGCTTCTTTACGACGTAGTTGGAAGCATGCTGTGTTTCTTAACAATGAAATCAACACCAATTTTACACAACATTAATCGTCTCCAGTACATTCCAGTGGACAAAGATCTAAATATTTGGTGCGCGATGGAGTATCTGTTTCATTACAGCAAATAGAATCCATGAAACGAGGAAAATAGAAATGGAAATAGGTTACAAACCAAGAGCTCTATCTCATATTCATCAATTTATCACGTACCTGTCTGAAACTTTTCACTGATCTCATTCCTAACTACTTACTTAATAATTACCATTTGTTTGCGCACTTTCAAATTGCTGTTTCTTTCGTCAAGTCGGGGTATATAATTGTAGGCCATCTCCCCGTTATGATGCAGTATTATAGCGTTATAAATATTGTACATTACCTCCCCCACGAAAACACCGCTGCGATAGGGAACGAATTTTGCATCAATACAATTTGGCCCTAACATGAAAACCAGGAACAGATTTGTTCTTATTTAGGGTGGTGATAGAAATAATCCGGTTTACTATATTGAAAAATTGATACATTTGTTCCACATAAATACGTTTCACATCACGTTTAAGAAATAATGGCTTTCGTTCAATACATGGAACTAACTCAGCCTTTGCACAACGTCGACAAAATTCTGAACTGTGTATGCTTGCGTTGGTCAACATCTGACAAGGTGGAGTAAAAAATACCCCGTGATATTACAACATCTACGGAAAGCATTTTGGAGACATGAGAGTGGTACGGTATTATCTGTTTTGATACCATTTGATCATCAATACATGTGCTCAGGTCTAATTTCGGAATTGATTCTTTTACCAAAAAATTACTATGGCCAAAGCAGCGATTTTATATTAATCGTCTCTACAGGGAATATAATTCGCTAAAGTGTGAAGAAAAAGAAACAGAAGAAGGCAATTTCCGCACATGACGTCGTAGTGGACGTTAGTTTATTTAAAAGAACATTTTATTTACTATTAATATTACCCCTTGTTTCAATTTATTTCGCTACTTTATTTACCTTTGAATATATTTCTATGAGCGTGTCATTCTACATATGGAATTCCGGCTTTCTTAATGCTTTTCCAATCGGATGCTATTTCTGCGATGTAACAGTCATGCATAATCCCACATTCTGTTCCAATGTATTCCCGAAACCGATGCGATTTTACAGCAATAAAATATTTCTTCAGACTATTCGTCGTTTCAATTACTGTGGAATTACGTTCCATTTCTTTCAGACTAATTTCCTCTTCACATTCCGGAACTTCCAACTCCCCGGTCTCCCATTATTCTACAAACAATCTTATTTTTCCAATTAGCTGTTCAGTTGCTAGTTTCACAAATTTCAAATATATTTGGCTGAATTCCTGTTGGCGAAGCCCACCACGGTATCTTTCCACAGTTAATAATGCCACGCAGCTATAAACCCACGGATCTACCCGAGAAATACTCATGATAGACTCTCCCACAATATTTCCTTCTTCTTCTTTCAGTATATATCCCATAAAATCATACAAAATTGCAGGACCAATTTTATAACGAAACAATTTCAACTTCTCTTCTTCCTTCTCCTCGATTCCTCCATCAGGTCCTCCCGTAGTACCTTCTGCATGTAACTGCATATCAGCACATTTGGCAGTGCGCCACCACACCATGTCCAATACCCCGTTTCTATTTGTTCTCAATATCTTGAACTTCGAGACATCTATTTCTATTTTCTTTCTTTCCTTTCCTCCAGCTTCTTTCAAATTAAAATTCGCCATTAACTTAATGGTGCATCGATGAACTAAACATACCCAAATGCTTCAAACAATTTCTCGTTTGCAACTCCTTTTCTCATACTAC
Organism: Odonthalia washingtoniensis; assembly: GCA_032358235.1. Classification (NCBI taxonomy): domain Eukaryota; phylum Rhodophyta; class Florideophyceae; order Ceramiales; family Rhodomelaceae; genus Odonthalia; species Odonthalia washingtoniensis. The sequence goes on from JAULBU010064546.1 coordinate 5,630, forward strand.
AGAAATCAGATAGAATGTGCCTTAAATAGTGACTCTAAAGTCCCAAGTTTGGGAATGTCTTCTACAATATAATTTTCCAACTTTTCAGTCCGATATATTTGTAACTTTTATCCACATGACAGTTCCAGTGGCCCACAAGGAGAAATATATTAACTACACTTTACTACCGGGGAGTAAAGCGCAGATAATATCTTTTTCGCTGTTGACAGAGGTAAAATATATATCTTTTCTGTTGCAAAGCATATGAAACGTAGTTGTAACTATCAGTGATCCGTCAACACGTTTGATTCCGATTTCCAGCACAGTTTCGGAGCGATTGGTCCAGTTTCTTACATTTCCATCTATATTTGGTTCCAACTGACGTGTTTCATTATAACCCCACCTCTTCATTCTCTGATCAACTGCAAGATAAATCCCTAAATATCTTTTAGGTAATTTATTGATCATCATTCCCACATACTATCTACAGTTCTTGTTGTTCACAGACATTTTTCGAAAAAATTCCTTATTTAACACTTGTAGGCTCTGAACAGTCCCTTTCAAGTCGATATTTTTCGTTTCGAATTTCATAATTTCAGATTGAAGAGCCTTAATCAAAATATCTTTCTTCAACAGTTCATCAGTTTTTTCAGTACATGATAACTTGAACTAATTCATGTTAACAGATATTCTTCTATTTTTACTCGTCAATTTGCGAACATCTTCTTCCAGTTTTATATGTTCATCCATTTTTACTTCTTTCGTTGAAAAATATATGTCATTAATGCGACTAACCACGTTTGCAATAACTGAGTCGTTTTCTGGACTAATCTGAACGACATGACTAACTGTCCTGACATCCATGTTCAACATGGATGTAAGGACAATTATTGATGTCATTTAGAATAGTACTCAGTATTACAACCATCCACCCCATTACTGTTGAATGAAGAATAACTAGGACGAGTACTGTTTAATCTGCTCCTACCACCACTTCTGTTTCCAAGACGCCCACGGACTCTACCTCTCATTTGGCCACGACGGAAAAAAGGAATTTTGACAGATGCATTGGATCTACGTCCTTCAATTTCCTGTTCCGAATCATCATTTCCATTGCTATCAAGCCGTTTTCAACGGCGATTCTGAATTCTTCAATGTATTCCTCGTCCGCCATTGGGAAGATCATTCCCATGTTGCCTTTTCCGGTCTTTGTGTGTGTTGTCTTCCTTTCCTACGATTCGTCATCTTCGATTTACGATCAATGCCTTTTCGGTATATCCTTGACAAATTTTTTTCTTTTCTTGAAATACCTTCTAATAATATTCATCATATTATTAGGAACAAGTTCAATCATATCTTTATACAAAGTGTAACGGCTATACAAATTATTTTTAACAAAATATTACAATTTGTACATGTACTACAGTGCACTGTATGCAAATTTTTTGTCCAAGTGGAGTTGAGATTTTTGCAAAAGAATCGTTTTTCAATTTTTTGAAGCGAAAAATTAGAAATCGAATGTTTTGCAAAATAACAAACTCAACTTGAACAAAAATTGATTCTGATTTCGGTATATTTATAATTGAAAATTTGCATTTTCAAATATATCTCTTTCAATTAAGATACCAATAGGCTGCATCATGCATATGATGCAGCCTTACTAAGTTAGTAACACATATCAAATGTACAATTTCAAGTAATGTAAACAGAATAGTTCGAATTTGGTGCTGACCGTATAAGCATTATTTACATAGGAACTCCTCATGATCATTTTATATTTATCTTTATTACCAATATGTAGTTGAAAAGATGCATTGTGAAATAGGCATTCAATAACATACAGTAGTATTAGTTTCTAATACATTTATTGAATTCAATGCAACTATCAAACACAAGCAAGTTGTTACAAATAGTATTTCTTTATTATTGTCTAACAAAATACCTCTTGTAACAACACACGCGTAAATAACTAAATAGAAAAATAGTTTCGTTCACATTTCCATACAACTACAACAAGACATTTCATTCTTCATATCACTTTCTTTCCAGACACTTTCTCACAATTTCAACAGTTATCTTCTTACAGTCTTCAAGGGATAGAACTTTCGATGAAAATAATTTTGAATCGAATTCACGGTCTCGGATAATGGTAATCACTTCTTCAACCTTCTTCTTTCAAACAAAGAAATCTAAAATACTGAACGATAATCCAACGACTTGTTCAACAAACCCGCTTTGGTCTTGTCCATCTACTCGCCCAGATCAATTGTTCACAATGCACACATTCTCCAGCGTCTTCATATTTCCTTATCATATTTTTTCGTGCACAAATGTTTCCTTCTGTATCTACCATCATAATACCGGGGGGTTTCTTTTGAACTGTTCTATTCAAACAGACAGTTGTGGTTGAGAAAAATTCATGTGAAGAAGAAATAAGTTAATAGGCAATGATAATAATGAAGAACAGAACAATTAGATAATGACCACTCTTATATTTCAAAAATCAACTGGGAATACAGAGCCAGTATTATACATCACGTCTATGTTTCCGGGAATGAATATCTACTTCCAAGCGGTGAAAGTGTACGGATTTTCCAGGAAACTATTCGTTTATTTTATCGATATGAATGCTCGCATTGGGCCATTAGTAGGATGGACATTCAAACATTGTATTTTTTACCTGGGCATTCATTTTGTCAAAAACTGGTAATTTTATGAACTCCCTGCATTCAGCGTTTTGTAGTTACGTATAGTTACGACAAGTAATCATAAAAATAATGTGGGCCCCAATTTTGGTCATTGCTGTCACCACCTTTCAATCCAATTTTATGAAGACAGTGATTACAGTAGTGCGTGTATGACCGCCAGCAATACAAAAATATCAGAGAGGAATCCAGGAAATCCACCGTAAATTCAATTTCTGTACGTCATTAATGCCTACATTTATGGGCTGAAATGGATCCATTCACATTTACGTGAGAGATTATAAATGTATCGTGTCTGTTACATGATGTAATTGACACGTTCACAGAAATGATGCACATTAGGCAATTGGAATCAAAAGAAATGGAAGAGATTTTATAAGGATATGACTTCAAGTAACCAACGACGTGGTGACAACTTGGATATGTATGGTACATGTTCAAAATTTACGTGAGAGATTATAAATGTAACGTGCCGGTTACATGATTTAACGAACACGTTCAAATCAAATATGCGCACTAGGCAATTGGAATCAATAATAAATGGAAGGTTTTATGAATATGAATTTGAGTAACAAACGACGTGGTGACAACTTGGATATGTATGGTACATGTTCAAGTTGTCAACACGTCGTTGGGCAATTTATAAAAACCATTTCACATGTTCAGATTACTTTTACGATAATTTGAAGCGGTGAAAGGGTTTTCATAACAATAATATTTAACGTACATCCAATGGATGTAAAATGTCTATTTAAGGAAAGCTTTGCATCAGTTGTCAAAAAAATTGTATCCCCTTCCTTTTCATGCCAAGAATTCTTGTAACTACCATCCTCAAAAAGGGCGGAAAGGTAATAAATCGTTTGCGTTATTAGTTGTTAGTTTTTTATTTTGTTAGCTTTTGTGTTCCCTAAGTGTGGAAAGGTAGAAAATCGTTTGCGATGATGTGGACGTTCGGAATCATAACATGACTTCCTGGCCCTCGTGAGACCGTGAACGCTTAGGCACTTTTTCATATTTACATGTTTGTTTTTGGCCAAGTGTGGACAGGTAGGAAATCGTTTGCGATCTTGTGGAGGTTTGGAGGCATAACATGACTTTCTGGTCCTCGCCAGACCGTAAACGCTTACCTACTTTTTCATATTTGGGTAGAATAAATTGTTGCAATGAGTTATTAGATTTAGTTATTAGTTATTAGTTTTTCATTTCCCCAACTTAGGGTAGGGAATAACGTAACCTATTTCGTACCCTTACAAACTTCAAGTGCGGAAGGGTAGGAAATAGGTTCCGTTACGATAAATTTCATTATGAAAACGAAGGCACCTGTACTGCAGATGCCTAACTTTGCATAGTGATTACCCCCACTTGCCCATACATAATTGTGAGGAACAATAATATATGGGTAGGTGAGTGTGGTAATTTGTTCAAATTTTATTTGTACGAACTGTCCATGTTGCGCTGTAGTAATCGCAATGTATGGTTGCTCACATCTTAATGGATCAAATAGGCTATTGGAATGTTTTATTCTCAAAATTAGAGCCGGTAATTGTATCGTAACATGACAGGCTGTCATTCTGAGACATGTTACAAGTAATAAAGTATATGTCTTATCCTCAGAATATAACGTAGATATTATTACTTGTACCATGACAGGCTTTCATGGCATTGACATTGTATAGTGAAATAATTTATATTAGTTTACTAAATGTATTTATAGTGATAAGTGTTTAATAATGCAGTGTACATAAGAAGAGACAACTTGATGATAAAATGACAGGAAAAATGAAAATAAAAATACCAGCTGTCTTTATCGTGGTGAACATGATCAGGACCGTAATCAATGAAACGTTCCTGACAAATTCAATTAGGACATAAAGCACAAATCTCCAAAGTTTTGTAAGAAGTTGCAGCCGTATCAGTTCTCAACTTTCTATTTTGCACGAGAGCGCAATTTGCAGTTCTTGGATTATTCAATCTATTGTTAGACGAATATTTATCTCCAGGAAGATAATAGAAATCATCAATGTATCTTATAATGCACCAAGGGGCGGCTACAATCCGTGCCTTCTTTTTCCATTTATCACTTGCTGTGAATTTTTGTGAAAAATTGGCACCGTATTTCAGGAATTGAGCCTTTGATACAGAAATTAAACCCTTGCCATACGTTTTTTAATTTAATCACTCCCGACGATGTTTAAGTAAACCAACGTCCCCTAGTAATGGTCAATGAGGAAACCTTCATCAAATGTCTTTTCTGTAAAACTCCCCAGACCGGCTCCATCATGTTTGATTGTGGATGTTTTAAAGGAAAATCCTAGTGCCCCTGCTTCCATTTCAAGCAACATATTTGTAGGTATTCCATCAAGTGCTCGCTTCCATGATATTTTCCACTTGTTCCAAGGTATGGGAACTCCGTTGTTATACAAATATGCATCCCCAATGGCTTGTGAAATGAAGTAAAGACCGTGTATAGGGAATGTCTGAACCGTGGAAAGTCTAGGAGGAATATCCCATACGTCTCTTTTTTTCACAGCAATGGCTTCCAGCTCTCCCAAATATTTTTGTGCAGCAAAGAGGTCTTCTTCCGTGCCACCAATGTCGGATTCATCAATGAGTAACTGACGAGCAAAAAATTGAACCAGTTTTGTCCAGTAGTATTCCAAACAGATATCATCCATATCACCACCGACAAGTTTCCTATGTTTTGGAAGAAGCATACATGAAATTTCCACAGAAAACTTTCCAGAACATGGATCCACAACCACCTCACCAGGGTGGGTAAATTTGAGGATAATATCCATCATCCACTGTCTTGACTTTTGCTCTGGTCGGAGCATTGGTGTTCGACCGGAAGACT
>JAULBU010064557.1:0-11165 GCA_032358235.1 Odonthalia washingtoniensis
TGATTGGCTCGTGTGCCACAACGTGCACCGTGCATACCCGCAGGCAACAGTGCACAGCTGGCCTTGAAATTACACGTGTACAATGTTAGCGTTGATTCATGACGTGTGAATTAAAATCGCAGACGTGTCCTCCGACGAAAACAAAACAAAGGTAGCTTTATTCTTTTCTTACTTGTTCCCTTCCTCTGTTCAGCTCTTTCGTTACTTTTCATTTCCCCGACCCCCAGCACTCCGCCGTTGAGTAGCAAGATACTGGTAGTCCTTTCGTTCCTCACAGGTGTACACCTGTGAGGTCAAAATCTGAAAAATCGCGATCTCGCCGTCGTCCAATCGGACGACGGCAAATTTGAGAATCAAATTGAATTGAATTAACTGTACAACTTCACACTATCCCATACCCACAAAAAACCGAGCGGTGTTCAAGCACTACAACACGTTACAATCAACCTCATCATCAACCACTTTAACCACTTTAACCTCTTTAACCATCCAACTACTCAAGGTCAAGCCCCTAGGACAAGATTCTAGTACAAGATTCTAGTTCAAGTCTCTTTTCAACGACAAGATCTAGATCAACCATCGTCCTTCCACCAACATCGATACTGCAAATTCACCCCTATGTCCATACTCCCAAACATCTCAGGTCACCAACCCTATCTACCAGATCTCCTTCTCGCCCCTCCGCGACTTCGGGCTCCACAATATCAACCACGGGCGAACGCGTACACTATCAACACAAATTTCCCGAGCGGTCGACGGAAAAATCGACTCGAATGTCCTACTGTGCCTCAAGGGGCGGAACGTCGACTGAATATCATTCGCGTCGACGGGAATTCCTGTAATAACTTATGATTACCGCTATATGGAACATGTTGTACACTAAATCCGGACATCATAGAGGGTCTGGGAGCTCGATATTGAGATTGGGCAGCATTTCGTCGTCAACTGCACTTAGATGATGTACAAGAGACTCAAGGTCTCTAACATAGTCCTAGAAGCTATATTGGCCTGGTTAAAGTTCCGGTCCGTACCACTTTTTGATGACATTATTGACTGTTAGGGATTCGCCACCAGTTGTTCCATGAAGTCTACCATAGTTACCACTTGTTCTGTGAAGAGACTGATCCTTGCTGCTGGGACTAGGGACGGATTACCAGTTCCAGGATACTTCACTTCCTCGACATTAAGGGGAGGTATCACCTCATTCTGGGAGATAGATTACTATTCCGTACAAGTTCGGACATTGATTAGAGCGGTCAACACCTCGGATAATTCTTCTTCCGAATAAGAATCTACCAACGCTCCAGGAACTTGGATAGTAGTACCTGTTACCATTGCGAGGGATTAAAAGTCATACTCGAGTTACTTATACAAGCTCGACACATGGTGTTTGAATAATCAGGATACGATTATAAACATCCACTTACCTGACGATCGTACCGCTTTGCTGAACATGAGATGCTTCCAAGTGACTTTTCGTTCTAACTTCCACATATCCAAACATGGAGAGTGTCTTCTTGCTGCAATTATAAATTCTGTCAATGATATTTCAGGTCTTGCCGCTGCTACATCCGTATTAAAGAAAGGTCCCGTACCATCTTCATCTATTTCAGAAGAAGTAACCCAGATCAAAAGATCCTGTGGAGAGTATCGCAGCCGTCGAGTCGGAATGAATGGAAACCCCCGTTTCTTGTCTCTTACGGCAATCATCGGTAATATTCGTGGTTAGTCTAGAAGGACGCACATCGGAACTTGGAGAGGTAGATCATGCAATTTGAGCTTACATGACCCGCGGTTGGTGCAATATTGTGTTCAAATGTTCCCACTTAGGTAAACGTCAGAAACGGTAGATTCTAGTGTAGAGGATGGATTCACTTTGGTATCGTTCTTCGAAGTACGCACGGTAGAGCGGCAGGTGAAACGTGGTGAGACATGGTGAAGGGAAGACGAAGACGAAGAAAAACCCGGAGAAGAGATAGGAGAAAAGTAGAAATAAGAGAGAAGTGGCCGCACTGTGTGATAAAAATAATCAAAATCTATAAGTTTTATTGGATTAAACAAATTTTTGCATTGAATTTCGCTGCACCAATAAACTTATGTAGTGTAATGAACATAACTGAAAAACTGTTTCATTATTTTTATGAAATGAGATCAATAAAATATAATATGAAGTTGGTTGTGTCATAATGAAGAAATTTAATGCACGTGTCAATTCTGACCTTTACGGACAGATATTGTTTTGACCCATTGGTTTTTTTGGGACATATTATATCTGGGTATTTAATTGTACTATAAATGTTACTCAATCAGTACATTTATTGTATGGAAAGAATAATTTAGTCATTTTAACACTAGTCAGTTTTAACGGTTTCCTTTTATGAAACTGTCGATAAAAAAAGTAAATATATTGAACAATGATGACTGAATTTGATAAAATGTAGTTGCATATATTCTATTCATTCAATGATAATATAATTGAAACAATTTCTTGTAAGTATAAATTAATGGCAATGGTTTGAATTCATTGAAATAATTTTCATTTTCAACGTTTAGGAAAACCCACTTTGATTGAAATAAATATCTATTACCTCACCCCATTTATTAAAATGATTACAGACTGCAAATAGCGACTGTGTTACTTTATTAGATATGAGCTATCAGTAAAATTCTGTAGTAGGAAAATATAAATACCCAATTGAAAGTTTGTAAAATTCATCGTTTTCATTAATCATAGGAATTGATGAGAGGTTATACACCTCAATGGAAGAGTAGATGTGATTCCCTCCTTTAAAGAACTGGATGTGTAATTGTGGGAAGTATTGGTACTAGAAGAGGAGGGGAAAATAAGAACCGAATTGGAATTTAGATTTAAGAAGGTAAACCGGGTTTTGTGGAGAATATTATCAATCAGGAGTGAAATTCCCTTTTGATATAGTTACATTATGAATAACCTGCCCTCATTATTCTTTTCTAAAAATCATCTGGACATGAAAAAGTTTATGTTCCTGTCAAGAACACGTGAAAGACTTTTGCATATTATTACTAAAAATGTTAACACGATCGGAACCCGAACTGTCAGCGTCCCTGATATATTCAATCCAGTATTTCCAGCGTCTTTTGACCATCGAAAACGGGACGGACTACGATCAAGTTGCTAGCTATCGGAAATATACTTGGATACATCCTTTACAACTGTAGGGCTCATCGGATTTGGAAGGCTTCTCTGAACGTACATTTCCTTTACATTCCATTTCGAAAGAAATGACTTGTGACTTTCATCCTAATTTTGTCTCGCTTGCTCGAAGACAACATGTTTCTTGTCGCCAGGACTTGAAGAAAGGGAGTGATTATTTTGGTCGAAAGTCTCCACACATGAAACTGAAATGAATAAATGAGTTAGGTCAAGTTTCCCGCTTGCTATGTGACGTACATTTTGCATCTTACGTTTCTCCCCTTCCAATGATGTTTTACCCTCTGTCTGAAAAATGGAATCTTTTGAAGTTCCGTCTTTTTTGCATTCTGTTTCACAACCATCATCGAGCTTTTCGGAAATCTCGTTGTGAACCTTCTCGGAAAAACTGACTAGGCGCATATATGGGATACAATGATCCTCTTATTCTTTCCATAATATAATTTCGAAGTCGTCCTCGTCATTTGTATCGAGAAAATCGCATAAATCAGAAAGGGTGATGAATACAATGTTAAATGACACTTCAGCGAGTGATATGAATTGTGTTGCGTGAAATGATGGAACGTACATAATATTGGAAGAATAATTAGGATATTTTCAAACAAGTCTCTGATGAAATTGTTTTGCAATAGCGTATAATGTACGTATTGAACAATGGATTGAAGAGCTTACTAGATGCTGCAAAATTGCGTCAACTCCACTTTTTAATACTCCCTGCGGCTTGGAACAAATCTGTAGTTTTTTCAGTAATGACCATCTCAGTTGAACTACTGTTGCATTCTCTTTATAACTCGATTTATCTTCCAATTCTCAAAGTGTTTTTATTTCATACTCTACACGAAGAAGACGGCTTGATATTTTCTCATAAGTGGATACCGTAACGGAATCTGTGTTATTGTATGGAGATGCTTGATCTGAATCATCTCTGTTCTTGGTCTGTTCAGATCGAAGTGTACTTTTATCACCATTATGAAGTTTGGACCGTTTTGCAAATGATTGGGAGTTGTCAAAGTATATGATGGAAACTGGATCCTCGTAATCTAGATCAGTACCTATATTGTTGATTTTTTCATTATCCGTTATTTCGTCTTCAAATCGCCAAGAAGAAGGTTCTACTTCTCCTATCATAGAAACCAGCTTTCCTTCATTTTCTTTTACCAATAAATGAACATTAGTGACTTCTTTACCATAATTTGTAAGCTTACTATACCTCAGTACTCTGACGCCCTCTTTTGGTGCATCTACAAGTATAGAACATTAAATTACCACTTCATTCCACCGAAATGTTTTCCTCTCAATTGTCCATTGAACAACTATGTCTTCATCTGGCTCCAGTAGCTGAATATTTTCGTATTTTGTATCAGAAGTAATGCTCTTTTGTATGGTGGAATTTATAATTCAACGGCTCTTCTGATTGATATCGTCCTTGGTGACAATTTTGTTCATGATTGTGGAAGTGACTAGTTTTAGTGATGATGAGGATGAAAAGAAATGGAGAGAAACGAGTATTGAAATATATCGATAAGCGTTGAAATTTCCCATAATTGGATTTGATATAACTAGACCCATTGTTTTCAACTAAACGTGTACAAATGTAACCACAAGATGAGAAAGTAAGAGCACTATGAACACAAAATTATCTAGCAATTGAATAATGTTTTGAACCCGATTGAAATCCCTTCAACTACGTCGTCATCAAAGGTTTGTGATTATCAATAATAGCATGCTCAGAATGTTCAGATTTTTTCAAAATTAACGAGACATTCTCATCACTTAGCAATCTTGAAATACTTACATTATGTAGTTCGTCCTACATTGTAACTTTCATGAGATGCGGTATTGTTGTTTGTTTTAGTATATGTGATGCGTTTACAACAGAACTCAGTTGGTGGCGGTGGAAAAGCGGTTGTTAGTGATCGTGATGGTAGTAACGGGGAGCGGTGATGGTTTACAAAAAAAGACGCTTCAGCGCTAAAGAGCAGCCGTATGACGACAATTATGTCGTGCGTCTTTCTTTTGTTGAATTATTGATCGTTGGCGTGATGTTGGTCGCAGAAGTCATGTATTGGTGGTGGTCGTAGTCATCGTTGACGTGGTGGCCGTGGTCGAGGTCATCGTTGACGTCGTTGATGATAAGTTTGAAGTTGTTGGCATGATTTGTTTATCATAATGTAGCGTGCACAATACCTAGCCTACACATCTCCTTGAAAGAAGCAGACGAAATGAATGAAAGAAATTCAGCTGAAACATTGCGTTATCAACAAACAAGATGTTTGTGGAGTTGGACTTTTTGAAAAACAATTAATATTATTAATATTATCATTTGTTGACGTTGATAATTCATTACCTGTATACTTGACGTTGTGCAATCAATTTTCATTGGTTGACAATATCAAGGCCTGAGCTGGCGATCAAATGAAAGCCCGGTACGTGTCAGTTTGAAAAAGGCTATACTGCCACAAAGGCGGTGCCGGTCCCAACTCTTGTCGGGGCTCGAACTCCCGATCTGTGAGTTGTTACACTATGACACTAACCAGTAGGCCACGACACAGATCCGTGACTATGCATGAGTGTTATTGGCTTTTATTACATCATGGATTGCAGCCTTACAGTGTTTTCCTGTCGTGGAAATCATGTAGCCGTCGGCGGCATGATGTTAATCTGTCGTGCATGGCAGCTCGACTAAGTAAATTTGGGATTGACCACCTATCGACAAGAAAAAATTCGACTGATTAAAAGTCTGGTGCTATACCAACTGAGACAACAAAAACGCGACTATTACGATGACTGACAACTAAACCGCTGATAACGCATCATGCCTGAGAGGACTTACAAGGTTCGAGCTAGGCAAAGATTTTAACGAGTGGATTTTCAATTTATATAATGAAATGGTGGAAAAAAAGCTCCACCAATATTTGCCCTACTACGATGAATCCCAAAGCCTTGCAGTGCGCATTTTTAAGCGCGAAGAAACAACTATGGAATCCGGCACGAACGAAGAGAAATTAATTGCACGTGAGTAGGAGAAAGACCGAAAGATACTTGAGAGAGATTATCTGGTCCGTTGCTGAGCTCCGCAGACATCTCCATCCCTGAATGCTGTGAAACTTAACAATCAAGTAGGAAGTCCATGTTAAGCCTTGCTCACCCAATGTAGGTCCAAGAATATCCACAACCTTAGGCAAATTTATCATCAAATCCTCAACATGCGCATGAATACTGCAGAGACCTTGATCTCTTATTAAGGATGTATACAAGAGCTGATCCTAAGATTTGATGCGAAAGACTACGATGTTCCAGAGGCGCATAGATGGGAAATACTAACAAGAGCACTCCTCGATGTATATAAACCCATTATCAGAACTATAAACGTATCCCTGTACAAAGTACCGTACGTCACAATGGTAATGAAGCTCCAAGAGCTTTCCCGCGAGGATATCTGTGATCACAACGTTCCAACTGAGAAACAGCGACGAGAAGGTAATTATGGTTCTGAGCTCAATAAGATGGAGAAAAGGGGGTAAAGCGCAAGATCAAGGGAAGATTCATTCCGTGTCTCAAGATGGGTTATATCGGCAAAGATTGCAGAAGCAAACTTTGCATTTAAGTGCGGAGAAGAAAATTTTGGACAGGAAAGCCTTGACGAGTGGGTGATCGATTCGGGTGCATCAAATCATTATACTAGTAATAAGCACAAGTTGCAAAAGAGTTTCAGACCTTCCAGTGGAAGAGTCACCACTGCAGAAAATGAATGCCTGAATATGAGTGCAAAGGGAACGCACGAAAAATATGATAATGTAAAGTTGGTAAAATATATGGGAAGAAACTTGCTTTCCATCTGCCAAATGACCAAGAATCCTGATATACGTATTTTCTTCGAAAAAGACAAGTGCAGGATGACGAAAGGAAACATCTGCATTGCCACTGGAAACAAATGCAAAGACAACCTATATCGCATAAATGACGATGAATCCGAAAATATCAGCCAAGCAAACCAAGTTGAGAATAGAGATGATGACCATGATGAAATTAATAGACAATGTCAGTTAACCCAAAGTTCATCAGATGATGAAAGTGATGGTCAATTTCCATCAACTCAAAGTTCGTCAACAGAATCAGACAGTGAAGAATTCAAAAAATATGAACAGATCAACCCGCTGCCCGACTGGAACCGCAGGTTAGGGAATTTTTCTAAATATGGCATCAAACATATGGTTATAATGGGTCGAATATCAATCAAGAAGAAAAATCTGAAACGCCGTGTAAATTTCAGCGTTTGCATGCAAGCAAAGGCGCACGCCGGCAAATACAATAAGACAGTGAAAGCTCCAAAAGTCAGAACTAGCCAACCAGGCGAACTTGTTTACTCCGATACATGTGGTCCTTCCTCCATTACAGATGTGAATGGAGAATTATATTTTCAGACGTACATTGAGGATTTCTCGTGGCTCACTGCGACGTTCCTCATGAAATCAAAGTCGAAAACCATGCAGAATATCTAGAAATAGAAATCCTTTATGGATAACCGCGGTTATGGAATACAAACACTGCGAACCGAGCAGGGTACGAAATATGCATCCCGCGAGACACAGGAATTTCTGAAGGTAAATGGAATTTCTGACTCAGCTACAGGACGTTCTGTGCATACTCAAATGCACGTCGGTGAGAGGATGAACCGAACTCTAGTGGAAATGACAATATAGATGCTTGTTGATAGTGGTTTGCCAAACATTTGGTGGGGACATGCAGTGCTATCCGCAACTACAATACTAAATCGCTGCACTAAAAGTACTTTCAACAATACAAACACACCCTATGGCTTATTTTGTAAAAAGGACCCAAACCTGAAAGTCTTTGAACCATTCGGCTGCACAGCCTATATCTATATCCCTATTGAGAAAAGAACAAAACTCGACGTTACAGCGGAGAAAGGTATCTTGGTTGGAGTGGTGGAGGGAATGCTGTTCTACAAGGTATACTGTGCTGCCACCAAAAGTACAATTCATGCTCGAGACGTGACGTTCATTGAAGAACCGGACGAACATTTTTTCATAAATGAAACACCACAATATGCTTTTAAAGGACACCATCGTGCCACGCAATCACAACCTCCCGCACCCCTACCTAAATTAAAAAAGAAGAAGAAAACTGCACAAGCAAGGATCAAAATATTTTGAAATTCTGGCGCTGCAGAAAGTGGTGGTAGATTGACAAAAACAAAACCAATGGAAAAGCCCATTGATCATGCATCAAAAGACAAATTCATTGAAGGTGGAAATGCAGAAGTTAACAATGGCATTACCATCGACAAAACTAATGATGGAAAGGACAATAGTGGTGAAAAGGCCAATAATGAAGTTTCCACTGATGAAATTAGAATGATTGATCAAAAGGTCAAAAATAGTTGACGACGCCCGCCAGGGTCTAAAAACAAAGCTAACGCCACAACTGAAACATCCGTTCAGCAGCATCATTCAAAAGAAAAATCAACCGGCAAATCTATCTCGCTGGAAGATTCCGTCATAAGTGCAAAGGCTTTGGAAAATGAAGAGATGAGACTTTCAAAATGGCAATAGCATCAAGCGAGGCTGGTAACTGGAAAGACGTATGCACCGAAGAGTTATACGCTATGAAAAGTTTAAAGGTGTTGTATGCGCTCGTAAATACGCCATCAAATAGGAAGCACATTGACACACGATGGAATTTTTGTGCTAAGGAGAATGAAAAGGGAAATATGATCAAATATAAATCAGGATGGGTAGTCAAAGGATACATGCAAGCACACAGGGTGGATTATGATTTAACCAATTCCCATGTGCCCGTTTCCGGACTATCTATCTTGAGAGTTCTCCTCTCATTGGAGTTAAAATTGAATTTGCAGATAAACCAGATGGATGTCAGCACAGCGTTTCTTAACGCTGTGTTGGATGACGAAGTTTATATCCAACCACCTCCATGTTTTGAGCATCTCATATTTGAAGGAAAAATTCATCAAGTTATTGAAGGTGCTGTATAGACTGAAGCAAGTATCACGTGCTTAGAACCAACTTTTAGACAAAATTCTAAAAGAAAAAGTTGGAATGAGTCCGATTCATGTCGAAAAATAGTTGTACACGAGGTTCAAAAACAACGAACTATAGTTGGTAATTCAAATTTATGTCGATGACATACTAATAATGGCAAACAAAACCACAGCACTAACAAATGCGAAACGAGTCTCAAATACTAGATTTAAAATGACCGACATGGGCAACGTGAGATGGTTTTTGGCAATGAATGTGATTAGTACAGCTAACGGAATCTACACCAATCAGACAGTTTACAGAGATAAAATACTGGAGAGGTTTAACATGATGAATGCAAAAATCAAGCCGGTACCTTTGTCTGAAGACGTTGACTTCAGAAGTCTCATCTTCCTCAAGGATGACGATTTGAGAAAAGACTGCCCGTATCGTGAACTAATCGCATGCTTCCTATATTAATGTGTCTGCACACGTCTAGACATCGCCTTATCAGTGCAAGAATTATCGCGTTTTTTGTCGGCTCCTTGAGAAAGTCACTAGATTTTACTGAAGGGAATAGTTAATTATTTTAAAGGAACGAAGAAGCTCGGACTCTTTTATGAATACGAAAAGTCCTCAGAAGTACATATTTACGTGGAAGCCTCTTGGTCTGATGACATAGAGACGAGAAGGTCAACTACGGGGATTTTGGCATACATTGGTAAACATTTAATTGATTAGACATCGAAATGCCAATCTATAATCGCGCACAGCATGGCAGAGGCTGAATACATAGAAACGGACTCTGCTCCGCGTATGATTATCTGGTTCAGAAGCCTACTGAGTGATTTGGACAATAATCAAAAGAACGCAACCGTTGTGCATGAAGACAAACGGGTCTGGAAGGTGTTCGCCCGTGGAAAAGGCAATTTTCTTACATCCAAACATATCTCACTAAGATATCACTACCTTAATGAGAAAGTTCTTAGCAGAGAGATTTAGTTGGTTTACATCTCCACTGAAGAGCAGTTGGCAGACTTGCTCACCAAGCCGCTGACCGCGATCATATTTAGCAAGTTGGTTCTGAGCCTGGTCCAAAGCCCGTTGGTATAGAAAATGTGAAAGAGTCCCATTCATAACTTTTTTTTGATACTTATTCGCCGAGCAGAAGTGTTGACGTTAATATTTCATTAATCGTAGACTTGGCGTTGAATAATCAATTTTCATTGGTTGACAACATCAAGGCCTGGGCTGCAGTTGTGGTTGTTGATGAAGATGGCGAGCAGCAACAGAGGAACAAGAAGAATCGAAATCCATGAATGGGATAGGCGTTGATGTCGTCGAATTATAATTATTGCTGTTTTGAGTATTTGATTCTACATCCATTGCATGTTCCGTCGCCATTTTTTGAAAACTCGGAAGATGTTGAACATGTGATGGAGATTTGACGGAATATATAAAAACGCTACATGTGATTCATATGCATCATGTGATGAAGTGATGTTTTGCCAGCGTCTGTAGATTTTTCGTCTGCCAAAAAACAAAATTTTATGTACATCCCACAATCTAAAATAATTGAAACCTAAGCCCAAGTAATCCCACTTATTCATAAGAGCAATAATAGGAGCAATAAATAATCACATAACAGTACGGTCATTGCACGAACGCAAGGGTTGTGAGAAGAAGAAGAACGCCATTCACAAACAGACCACCCTGAATGAAAACCATATCGAATAATATCTGGACATTTTGGATGGGTAAGAACATTAGCATTTGACCCATCTAATAGATGGTTTGCATCAGGTTCTGCAGATCGTACCATGAAATCATAGGATTCTACATCTGGTAAATTAAAATTATCCTTAACAGGGCATTATTATTATGATCAATGATTATTGATTATGATTATGATTATGATTATGATTATGATTATGATTATGATTATGATTATGATTATGATTATGATTATGATT
>JAULBU010064568.1:0-11163 GCA_032358235.1 Odonthalia washingtoniensis
AAAACCTGCAGGAAGCGACTTTGGACAGTTCTTATATCCCGAAAACATCGCTCATTCCTCGAATATATCCGTCTGATTTGATTTTGAAGTCGAAGTCTACGCTCCTTCGGAGGGACCTTTGTTCTCTGTTTATTTTAAAATCAATCTAGCCAAACATTGGGGACAGAATTGCTTAAAAATCATTATCAATTAAATATGGGCCATTTTTAAAATAATCTGTCATTAAAAACACATTCAAAGGTAAGGTGGAGGAGGTAGTTCGAGATTGCTTGTTTTTGCTGCTGCTCAACTCATGTTCCCAGTTACCGCTTCTGTTGAGGATTCCAAGATGCAGGATGTCCGCCTTGAATCGTTATCAAAACGCGAACTTCCCCAATAAATCAATACAGTGTACGAAGATGTGAACAAATTATTCAGAAGTGCGACGTCACTACGTACGTCATAACCGTATCCTCATAATACGCAAGAATTAGCAGCAAGTTATAGACTCGCTTTGTATCCACTGTACTCATTAGATCTTTGTGTCGTTGGATTACTCTAACTTTGAATGGTCCAAGAAGGGCCTAAACATTCTACAAGTGCGCGCAAAATTTTTCGCGTCCATAGGCATGCTCTTCAAAGATTACTTGAGGTATGGGAGTATGGTAAGCTAATGGAGGCTTGGAGTATAGGTCAGCGTACATCTCTGTTTTCACAGGCTAAGATTTCATGTAAACTTCAGGATGAAAATGTTAGACCCGAGGATCGAAGAAATATTAATCAAATAGTGTTGAGATATGAAATATGAAATTGTGAGATTCACTGTGAAACATTCCAATCAAATATGTTAAATAATATCAAAAAGTCTGGGATGTCATTCTCCTGTAGAAGGACAGTGGTTTTCAATATTGACTTTAGCGACTTCTCTATGCAAGCTCCTCATTTGGAAAAAGACCACTCTTGAATCATCGCACATATTTGTTTTAACGACAGAGTGGGTATCATGGTGAGTTCATGTTTCAAAGCTGACTGGGGATGAAGTACCTGAAGAAAAGAGCGAATAGATTCATTGAGACACTAAAACAATAAATATAAGTATGCAGCTCCCTCAAGATGCCAAAAAGTGAGAAGGGATAGCATATAGAGGCCATATTGGCTTCAAATTTGAAAGGAATTCCGTTTAATCTTGTAATTGTTTCGGGAGTGGACGCCATTGAAAAAGCAGTTGTCACGGTGCGTATAGATGAAATTAAAGCTAGTCTCATAACTACCATGGAACATCTTGTCAGTTGGATTGAGAAGTCACATGAGAAGGACTTAACTGATACGGAATCCCCATGCATCGAACATTGGACAGTGGTTTAACGGGTTGCAACTTTGAATAGCATGTGATGGGTGATGTACTCTCTTGAAATAGATTCTAACCCCCAATTATCTGATTCTGTCCAATCAATATGATTTTAATTAAGTGTATTCAACCCTTTCATCTTCATGCAATTTTCCAACTGAGAGACATCAGTGGGTTCTGGAAAGTAAGAAGGATGAACCAAATGAGTGTTCAGTTCGCATTTAGTACCAGGAAAATTTCTTTTCCTCAGTCTTACGATCTTCTTGCTCTATTCAAAATTCTGGATCATCACATTCTGGAGAATAATCATCAGTTTCCGAGGATCTTACTATTTCATTGATGGAAACAGCAAAAGATTTATGTGTGATCTTGCGAATTCCTGGGCAGGAGCTTTTTGTACCGAGTCCCTGATGATTTGTGGCCTTCATTCTTTCGGTGGGACTGGACCAAGAAAACAATTACTTTTCATCCTATCTTTGGTCCAAACAATCTTTGAAGCAGAGTTTATTTCAAGTAAATATTACTGTCGTCTGAAATTACGTAACTGTGAAGACTATGAAGGTACCCTAAATTTTCTCATCACTGAACTGAATAGGATATTGGAACATGGTGGTATACTTCCAAGTACTGCCAGTATTATCTCCGTTTTGAGGAAGATTCTCACGTTAATTCGAAACTCGAATGAGGTTGGTAGTGAAGGCCGTCGTAGTATCATGACTCAGCTAAATGATTCGGGTCTATTGTGGCTACTCACAGCCATCCTTCCACTGACCGTACGTTCCGATTATATTAAAGCGCTGTACGGAATGGATCTCTGTGTTTTACCAGTCCCTCCCAACGACATCTGTCGAGTCCTTGCTTGAGGGGGGTGAAAAAAGACATCCATTGGCGAAATGATGAGTAATAGACTTGGAGGTGATCATCTTTATAATCAAATACATATGACTTGCATTAAGAATCCTGTGAATATCTATATTTCACGATACCAAATAGCTCGACGTCGAATGGTTTATCGTCCAAGTAATAAGTCTTTCTTTAAATTGTAGGACAGTATGGGTACAACTATGAAACCCACATGGGATAGAATAATTGGTGCTGAAGGTCTATTGAAACGAACTGTATCCGGACTGTCATATCACAAACTGAAAACTGTAACAGATGACATTGAAATGATACGGGATTCTTGTTATGGGATGAATATTAACTTCGAAATCGGCCAGTAAATGTCCCACTTCAGGTATTTTTGAACTGATTGTGATCTTTCTTCATCGCAGTGCTCCTAAGGATTTTGTTCGATACTGAATGCAATTCAATTGATGTCTAGCACCTCACAAAAAGTGACATCTGAGATGGTTAACTTTTTCTCAGATCTTTGTTTGTTTCCTCCGGCTCCCTTTCATGGAATGGATGTCAGCGTTCTGAACATGGCTGATAAATGCAGGTTGAATAAGGTGAAGTCGAAGAAGACGATGTTGGGATGGGAACGGAACAAAGGTACTAACTATGGTGACGAGGAAGGTGATGGTGAGGTTGCAGTTATTATATTGAGGGAAATATGCGATTACCTTGAGCGATAGGAGCGTCAATTAATAAATAGAGTCGCATTCAGTCAACCTTCCATCGAACTATGACAGTGTTTTCAACATACATTTTTCATACTGTCGCAGACCAAAAACCACACTATTTGAAAGATCATGTCAGACATTTAAAGGCATTAAGGTTGACATAATATTTGAAATAGTGTGGTTTTGAGTCGGTTACAGTATGACAAGAGAAACTTCCAAAACCATTAAACCATTTTATTGACCAAAAAAAAACCACACTATTACTGACATCACGCCACCAATTCCACAACCAATAAACTGAATTTTATTATAAAACGGCCCCAAATTGGCTCTCCATTTTCATGTGAAATGGCTGGATTTTGGTTGAATCAGGTTCCGCATTTCGAATTCATAATAGCCCTCATAACTTCTTCTGATGGGTTACATCGGCAGGGATTTCGCTTTACTTCGCTCGAGTTCTATCGACCAATGGTTCGTAGATGGTAGAGCCATGGTCGAGCAGATCGCCAAAACCTGGCAAACGCCGAACAAAATTGTCAGCCATCACCCAGCCAACAGATTTCGCAGCATCTGAATGGTTTCTTCCTAAATAATTACATTCAAGAGATGTTAGATGGTAAGCATTATAAATGTTTGGATATGATTTTCTTATTTGTGGAAAGATATATACATAGAGTTACTGGTTATCGAAATGATTCAACTCTTAGAACTATTTGCACAAGGTACACAACTTAAACGAAAGATTTTCTTTCTGACAATACACACTACGGATGGTCAGAGAAAACATTGCTGTCATTAGAAATCGAATATCACTCCTTAAATTGCAATGCACAGAAACGTTAGAGGAAACTTGTGATACTGCAATTCTTAAACAAATATTCCATCTACTAGAACACATCTTAGAACATCTCTCCTAATTTGAAGGTCCTAATATAATTGATTCTTCAACTTAAGAGCACGCCAATACATCCTTTAATAAATCATATAGTTCTACTTCCAAAAGATTGCAACACGAATGGATGAAACTGAAAAAATGTGGGACCAAAAATTGTTTCTTTACGACTTAGTTCGAAGCATATTGTGTTTCTTAACATTGGTATCAAGACTAATTTTATACAACAATAATCGAAAACGGCGTCTCCAGTGCATTCCATTGGAACAACGATCTACATATTTGGTGCGCGAGTAGTAACGGTTTCATTGAAGCAAATAGAAGCCATGATACAAGGAAAGTAGCAATGGAACGAAGCTACAAACAAAAATCTCTCCCATACATCCATCATTTTAGTACGTACCTGTCTGAAAGTCTTATGTGATCTCATTCCCAACCATTTAGTCGAAAATAAACATTTCTTTATGGAATCTCAAATTGCTGTTTCTTTCGTCAAATAGGGGTATATAATTAGAGATCATCTCCCCACTCTGACATGGAATGACAGTGTTTGAAAAATTTTGCATTTTTGCCCCCATTAAAACACTGTTCCAATAAGGAACGAATTTTTGCAACTACACAATTTGGCCCTACGTCTGTGTTCCCGAAACTGAATGCCTACGTTCAAGAGACGTAGTTTTGGGGTGGATGCCACATCAACCAGGCCATTCGAATTTTGGGGTTCCGTGTAGGTTACTTACAGAAAAATACAGTGTTTGTATAGTTACGGATGGTAATTGAAGGAACCACCTACACAATTTGAAGATAAAATGTATGGAGCATTACCTGTGGCATACAGATACTGTATCTTTCAATATGTGACGCATAGAAATTTACTTACGGACAGCGCAGAATAAATGGAAGAAATTGTCCAGGCCAACATACATTGTTTGAAAAATTACAGAAATGTATCATTCAAGATTTCTTTCATACACATAAGATTTTTGTCTATGTAATCTAGGCTCTGAACTACACATTTTTTATGAGACGTTGACTGAATACTTCATATAATACTCCGAAAAATGTAGTTTGTGATGTAAGTCACCTTGCCTTTTACATTCATGTGCTGAATATTTGAGTGTATGTAAACTACATTAATTCATTCATATGCAGTATGCAATCGTCAATGGTTCATCCATTTTACATTCATTTCATGAATGTGAAAGTGGATGGTTATTGCGATTTCTGATGTATATATCTGTTATATGTAGGAATAATATGATGGCATATGGGAATGATATATAGAATAATAGCAATATATATTGCAATACATGTATACCAATTATGGTATAGACGATACAAATATTTCTATTATTTGTGATATCATGCGATATCAAATCGACCAACTTGATATCAAAATATAAGAGAAGCAAAATATCAAAGAAATTTTATAATGGAAAACGTGATAGAGATGAAGCTATGAAAAATTGTATGGAAAAAGGAAAAGTGAAAGAAAGTAGAAACTATGCAGTAAAAGAAGAATGAGAACCACCATAAGCAACGACCAAGAAATACATCCAATAAGTATATATTAATATATCATGTATATACAATCTATATAAATATATAGTTTTTGGTTCATATCCATTCTTTCACTGTGAACATGTAGACTATGTTGAACTGCATACATATAAAAAATGTATGAATAAATATAAATAATATGACAAAAGTTAGCAAATTGAATATGAAAAGGTCATGACATGGAAGTTAGAGGATGAAACCAAAAAGGGAAGAGGAATGCAAACATACCTATTTACCTGAACAAGGGTAGTTGGACATGAGAAGCAACATCTAAACGAAAATCAGAAAAGGAAGTGAAAGTAAAGGAAAGTTGAGAAATATGAGTGGAGTTGTACTAAAATGTTTGAATGAATTAATAGTTAATGAATAATTAGCTGTGCTAAAATGTTGACGCATGGAATAATTTCATCGCGATAGGAACTGACATGGACGAGTAGCTGTTAAACGATCAGAATGAGTGAACTGTCATCGTGTTGGGATCATCGTTTCAAGTTGATCGCTTATAGCTGTGACTGGTTTATGGAAATGTGCGCGGATGGGGAAAAGCTTCATGGGGGAAGTAGTTGATGGAATTGTATGAAAATGGCACATAAATGGCTGATTAGTTGAAAGTTTAATAACTGAAAAAGGAACACAACGGTAATTTCTCGCACTAAAACGGCAGATCTGAAACATGTTGAGAAATCGAAAAAATACAATTGCCATTAAAACTTCCAATAGTATTTTTTAATAAAAAATCAAGTAAACATACGACAGAAAATAATAAAATAACTAAACAATCCGAAAATAAAGCAATGAAAAAAATTGAGGGATCCAAAAAATTAAATGTGGGCGTAAGAGTTCTGTTACGTGTATGCTATCGACGAAATGGAGTGGTGTCCTTGAAATCTCTCGGAAGACCCCACAAGTATGTGGCATTTAAAACTAGGAATGGGGATACAGCTACATGGCATGCAAAAGATGGATACATCATGATATATGATACTGGCTTTGAAATATATAAGCAATGTACGAAAAATATATCAGTAGTTTATGTAATTAAAGTGTCGTGTAATAATTTTTAATATAGCAAAACATCTGCACCTATTCACCAAACATTTGACGTAACAGAACACAGTTTTAGCTTTCAACCGGATTATTTAACAGGAAATTCAACGGAAACATCTCGTATTATCATGAACGCTTCCGATGGACAGCAGTATAGATGTGGGAAGGCGGCAGTAGTGGAACTATAGCTAAATGCGTATCTATATTGAGGTAAATGGGATATGAAATGGACAAGAGAAAAGATGGTGTGATGAACAAGTCGTTGCCTGTATCTTTAAGAAATATAGAATCTTTTTTTGGAAGGAATGAGGTCGAAGAAGTTATTAACATCATCGACGACGCTGAATTTTCTGTGTGATTATTCTCAAAGCAAGTACCGTCAGTTAAATACTGTAAAGATATTACGGCTGAAATTGTGAGGAATTGTCCGGAAAGAAAGTGAATGGTTGGATCAAATGTATTAATGGTGGTGGAGTTGAAATTGAACAAATGTTCAACTCATTTTTATCTTCTCCTTGTATTGTTTTTATTCGTTAGTGTATCCTGATATTGAATAAGTAACATGTTTTTTATAAAGTCAATAACGTTAAAGTACTTTGTGAAATGATCCGTAGTACAGTCAATTTGTTAGTTCTTGTTTCCGACATTACAATTTGTACTTCATGTTTTGTTGAGACAGTTCAGTTTCGAAAATTGTAGCCTATTTCCAAATTTTTATACTATGATTAGTAATGAAGAAGTGACACAGTTAGAACTAGACTACTTGTGGCTCAGGTTTTTCCCATGATGATATAGACAAAAAAATGTGTGTAAAGTGGATTCCTCCATGGTAGTAACCACGTTCTGATTATGGATTTGATCAATGATGTTTCCATAAACACGGTACGGTAAGCTAAATGGGTGGTAACATGAGGAGTAGTTGAATTTACTAGCAGCCATTTATAATTTCTTATTTTAAAGAGTGTTTTCGTGCTATTCGTATCATATACAGCATGTTTTAGAGAGGATGTATTTGTAATGAAATGAAATAAGGTACATATATCATAAAATTTAGCCTCCACCATATGAAGTGAAAAGTTTTTCGGAAAATCAATTTATTCATTTTCCGGAAAAAATCGAAGTCCACATGGTGTGGAAATGGCATACAGTGTATACCAGACACATATTGTAGTGCAGTTTTAATTGTAAGCTGTACACATCTACTATCATAGCCGTTACATGCAGTTTTAACCTATGTCGGAACTTGTTCCATTATCGAAAAGTGAAGATGATATTGTACCAGGAAAAAAAGTTAATCTTCAAGTTATTCCGATCTAATTAGTATTCTGAAATCAAAATATGGCGAATCTGAGGGCCCTGGGAAACGTTCGGAAAGATTGTCGGTGGGAATAGTTGGAAATTCGGAACACCCGTCGAAAGTGGCGAGAGCAGGTAGTTGCAGAAGTGGCGATGTGATAGATGAAATCTGTGGCCCTAGTTCCAAAATTATTGGGTAAAGGCGCGGTGTTGGTCGAGGTCAAGGTAGAGGATGGAATAGTGGAGTTCGTGGAAACCGAAGAGGGTGTAATGGTATAATGAGCGGAACAGGTACAAACTAATCTTCATCTATGAGTGGAATTGATGAAGTGAACAATCGCGACACGGATGATACTTATTCCAAAAAGGTTAGTGATTTGATTGTAAATACTGGTGGAGATTGTAGAAACGCTATCTGTGTGGTCCCAGAATGGGAATAATTTTCGGCAGTACAAGAAGAAATAAATTTGGAAGATTTGCGTCGGCTGGAAGAAGATGTTCGAAAACTAACTGTGGAGAACACACAAAAATCTGGGTTGATGAATGAGTACATCGTTCCGTACAATGAGAAAGAACGGAAGATGATGACCAAATAGATTTCAATCAAGGACCGGCAATCGGAAGTTGTGAAACTTGATTGTAGGAATGTTGAAGTTAAAGGAATGGTGCAGAGTTTAGAAGTTCTGAATCAAGTACTTCTTAAAAAGATGGGAGATAACAACAAGATTCATGGAAAGTATGTGGAGAAAATAGTAAGGCAAGTTGCCAAGAAATATTTGGGAATTGGACTGGCAGTAGACCTCGAAATGCAAAAGTGGGGAAACATGGAAACTTGTGAATTCGACCCATGTAATGGGCGAAATACCAGAAACTGGACGAACAGAGCAGACATTGTAATGGAACATGGCATATAAATATCGAACGTTTAAATGATTGTACCAACACCAATGACCTTTCTCTGCAGTGAAAACAACACATATGTCCCTTCCATCAACAGCGGGAAAAATATTATATGTTCTTTACTTAGAGCTAAACTTTCATGTGGGGAAGTAGCAAACATATATCGAACGGAAGAAATTAGGGATGTCGTTGTTGAAGAGCTATCTAAATTTGGTACTTTAGAGGGGCGTTTGAGATATTTGTTATCTGATTTTTGTAGTCGAAGAAAAAGAGCTGCAAAAGAAAGATTCTTTTCAGCACTTGGCTATGGCTCTCTACTATCCCGATTCAATTTGAAGGAATCCGGGGTAACGGAATGAAAGGCGGCGGAAATTTCTGTCACGAAGAGAAAGATAATGAAGTCGAATAGAAATGGTGTGTTAGACATGTAATGGTGGCGTACTGCGGACCTTTCATATATTAAATTACCGTAATGCGGCAATTATGTTGAACCTTACGTTGACCAACATGAAGACGATGGAGAAATGTTGAATCTGTTCAGAAACAAATCGGTCCTGCAGTATTGCATGATTTCATTGGATATATCCCGGATGAAGAAGAAGGGGGGAATGTGGAAGGGACTGTAATGAGTATTCGTCGCGTAGATGCTTGGAATTTGTAGCTGTGTTAAAGTACTCATTGTGAAGGAATGTCGTGGGGGAGTTCATAAGAAAGAATTCAATCAAATGTTTTCGAAGTATGTAAAACCAGTGACGGAACAATTAATTCGGAAAATAAGAAGGTTTGTAGAAGAATGGGTCCCTGAAGAGTTGGAAGTACCGGAATGTGTAGAGGAATAGGAAGAACGTATGTTCAAAGAAATGGAACGTCACCCCACAATAAGTGTTACCATGAAAAGTCCGAAGAATCATTTTATATCTGTACAATCAACCTGGTTTCGACAGTATATCGGAACGCCGTGCGGAATTTTTTCATGACTGCCATATCGCACATATAGCGTCTGACTGAAAAATTATTGATGAACTCGGAAAGCCGCACAACGAAGGACCAGCACGAAGTATTTTTTTGAATATGGAGGAGGTAAAGAAGTTAATAGAAATAGTGACGGAGATGTGGAATGAAAGAACATGTAATTTGAACTAAGTTAATGTATACAACCATGTTACGTGGGATAATTATATTCTTCATCCTCATCAGTATCAGTAGTTAGAGATCTGAACGAATCCCTTAACCTGTAAAACCGATTAATGTAGAACCATTTCTTCAGCCAATGCAACGGTTCATTGAACGAATCAATTCCGAAATTTGACTGCAATACATATACAGATGCACATATGGTATCGAAATCAATGATATCGTACCACTCTACTGGTTCTATAATATTTTCCACGAACTTCTGTCTATGCCATATCTTAAGTAGTCAACCTCATCAGATGTAGCTAATCGAATGCATATGCAGTTCAGAACTTCATTGACATTGTCCAGAGGCAAAATGAATTCCATGTATTTTACCAAAGCCAAATTATTCCTATCCATAGTACGATATTGTTCGTATGGAATAGGAGGAGGACTTTTGCTATATAGTAAACGGAACTAATTTGGTCACCACCCTGTACAAGGATGGAGCTATTCCTTTTCTTCTTGCTCGGACCGAACTGTGATGTTGAAAATACGCGCTGCCTTTTCCGTCGATATGGCGGAAAAGGTTTGTAATTTATAATATTTCTAGAACTGTCATACTGTTGCAACGTTGGAAGATGCCCGCCAACTATGTACCATGACTTGACAAATGTGAGGTAAATATCGGAGTTTGTAAGCAACAGGTCGTGGTTTCAGAAGTACGTCTGAAGGAGATCCGTGAAGACTGTCAGACTGGTACGTGACAAGTTTTGCAATATTGGAGTTACAATTTGTGTTGTGGATTCGTTACACATTCTCATTCTTTGTCTTGTGTCAAAAACCTGTAATAACTAAACAGAAATACCGTCCCGTACCAAATATGGTGATAACTGTGTTTTACCTTTAGCCGTAGTAGTCGTACCTATCGAATGAGTTATAGCAGTCTGGATGGAACGTTGTTTTAGAAAAGCAGAATGTGTTGAGCTTCGACGTATATTTAAAACATTTGGACCCATATTTTTCACCGTTTTATCCATTCTTGTTGCCATCCTTTTGGAAATAGACTGATATGACTGTTTGAAGAATGTATGGAAGTCCTCATAAGGTGATGTATCAATAATATTTAGACTTCCGAATCTAGAGAGGTCTTCTATCACGTGGTCTAGTAAATGGAATTTCAATATGTGGATTCCAGTATCGCAATGTTTCTGAAATGTCTCCATGTATTGCAATTTGAGGATAGTAATTCTGTCCGCGATGTCAGCTATCGATACCTGTGACCATGCGAGGGAATTATTGTCGTATATCAAATCTTGCATTAATGCTGTGTAATTTGTGCAAATGTTTGGCAAAGGAGAATCATCCTGGTGAGCAGTGACACGAAAGGGAAAAGAATATCCAAAAAGTAATAATCTTCTACCTCCAACATTCCTCGAATTGAATTAGTTAGGAAGAAA
>JAULBU010064579.1:0-30551 GCA_032358235.1 Odonthalia washingtoniensis
TTATACCCTGAAGATCCTATTGAAGCACTGCGTGTTGACGAAGTCATGGATACAGCAGTTGACTTTTTTAATACGTTATCAGAGTACAAAGGGGATGATAAAAAGAAGCTACGTGAAAGTAGAGAAAAGGCTATTGCTGAAGGTGGTGCTAGATATTGGGGTGGATGCCAGAAAATTATTGAACGTAACTGCCCTGATGGACCGTTTGTATTGGGTAGCAAATTATCTATTGCCGATCTCTTTATTACGCAGATGTATATACTGTTCAGGACAAGACTTATGGATTTTATTCCGAAGGATGCTTTGCATGAGTATAAAAGAATGAAGAAGATTTATGATAGTGTTATGGAAATTCCCGAGGCCATCGAACATTACAAAAAGTATCCTATTACTGATTTGAGTGGAAATTAGTTCTCCTAAATTTGGAATTATCTCTTCCAATGGAGTGAATTATCTCCATTCCGATGGAGTAAATTGCGTTTCGATGGAATGGTATGACGAACAGAAGGTGAATAAACTTTTTATTTAGATGACTCTTAAGCATTTCTGCATGTAGGGACATGACTTTTTTAAGAAATACAGCATGTAACAGTGCGTAAATTTTTCCAAACTTTTTTTATTTGCCCCTCTGTAATGGCCCTGCCGATTTGAAAACGGACAAGTGGAGGTGAAAGCTAACTAAAAGTCATGGGGAGATCCACGAATAATGTCTGGCATTTTCTGAAATGAAGGCGTGAAGGGGAAAGTGATTTTCAGAAAGTGATTTTTTTTGGATAAGCGGTGCTTTCATGAAGTGGAAAGTTTTAAAACTTTAGATCAGTGACCATGATAATTTTTCTTTTAGCCAATTAAGTGACACCAGGTAGTGTACAGTACAAAACACTAATTGCAGTAGGAAAGTAATTTTATGGGGGCAGTGACCGGTTTGTAGGATGCTGCGAAGAAAATGAAAGTTACAAGTGTGTGCCGTGCACAGCGCTCCTTACATTTCTGTTGACAATTTCTATTGCGTTTGTGATGCAGTGAGAATGGTGAGCGAAAACAATCGGTGTTGATTGATTCGTCATGTTCGTAGGGGTTTTAACCCTTTAACCCTTTAAGAACTGGGAGCGTTTAGCGAAGTCATAACTTCATTAAGTAAAAAATACGTTGGAACGGTATTTCGTCATAAAAATAAATAAAAAATTAGATTTATAATGTCTCAGTATGAAGATGAGAAATCGTGAAAACGGGGAAAAAGAATAATGATTGAAGAATTTGAAATTTTGTTCTCGTTTTGAAACGGCACAAATTACAAATTTTGACACCTGTGTGCAGTGCCAGAAATGTTGGCATGGAATGCTACAATAATCAAATTTTTTGTTCTCAGGGTAATGGATTTGCACGGCTGGACTGGAGTAGTTACTCTATCACGAACATAAGTGCTCATCAAAAACTGTGAAAATGGCGGAAGTAAAGCAGAAACAGGGCGCATCGTACGACGAATTAAGCCATATAGTTGACCCGAAAAGCATACCCGGGGAAAACCAACAAGTTAATGGAGGGATGGATGAGGCTGATATCGGTGTGCGCGCTACAGCACACGAACCGAAACGTAAGAAACGCATAGTCGTCCCTTCGGCGGAAAAAGCGGAGAGAGATCGTAATGAAACGGTGCGAAAACACAGAAGCGAGAACACAACCGAGAAGCAAGTAAGTTGTGTATCTATGTGCGGAGATAGTAGTAAAGAGGAGACTACTCCTGAATATATTAGTGAAATTACGTGAAAGAAAGAGGGAGACGAAGAATGTATTGAGAAGGAAAGCCGGCGTGCGATGACATCTACTACACATAGTAATAATGTAAATGTACCTACAATATTTAGTAAGTCAACTAGTCATACTAGGAAGCGTTGTGTAACAATTGAACGTAATGAAAATGGGCAGAGAAGGCGATTTGAGAAGTCAAATGTAACGGAGTCTAATGAATATGAAACACCAAATGTGAATTCATTTATTCTATTACTAGATATGTTGCCTGAGGCTCAAGCTCTGTACTCTTCGTCGCACAGAAATATTGAAGTATTATGTGAAGACTCTTCTATTTAAAATGATAACAGGAAGGAAATGCGTAAAAAGGCAGAAGTAATTTGTCTGAGTCGTTAAATGCAGGAGAGAGTAATAAAATTATTTGGAAAAAATGTGAGAGCAGTAAGGAAAAAGGAAACGTGAAGAATACAGTTGGACATACAGGGAACGAAAACATGGAATGCAAGGCAGATGTAATGACAGTTTGTACTATTTTTGGAGGTTCGCCTTGTTACTGAGATGAATATGGAGGAGATGTGATTAAAAAGACGGAAGTCATGCGGAATGAGGAGGAGGATGATGACGTGTTTTTGAATGTAGTTTGTAAAAATGCATATAAATGTTACGTTTATGAGAAGTATGGGTTTCTGGGAAAGTACAATCGCATAAAATTGCCGAGGTGCGTTATTGAAGATATTAGACGTCAATGACCTGAAGAATCTGGGAAATACATGCGTTTCAAAAGGACATAATACTGGCGCAAACTGATTGTTATTTTTGTAATATCAAGTAAAGTGGGTTAGTAACGTATCTGATTGAGCAAATTCAAATCCAAGGAATCCGACAATGTTCGAAGTCTGTGACACATTTTACCTTTCTGTTCTGTTCCTCCACTTCCATTTACTAATATTCGATTCTATTGCAAAAATCTCAGCATGTACATTTTCCCTTCTCGTTTCCATTTGTGATTTTTTGTGGAAGAATGAAAAACAGTTCAAATGAAATACTGTTTTGCATTCTTCGCATCCGTATATAGTCCATTTCGACTTTTCTTCCTTTCCTGCCATTTTACATAAATGAGAAGGAATTGTTTTCCTGTCATCATTTTCTAAGAGAATGTGGTTCTACGACTCATACGTGCTACTTTTCGTAATATTAACCATCAGTATTTCAGTGCTTGATACATTACGCATAGTATACCGTCTGTTCTTTAGAATTATGAAAGGCTGTACCAATTTTGAAGCAATGCGTCTTTTAAATTCCCTCACTGTGTTTGTGACTTCTCCAGGTACTACTATAGTTTGTAGAAAAGTATAAGCATTCTGTATAGATGCATCTAGTAGATATGTGAATATGCTCATGGACACTCTTTTCTCCCTTCTCATTATTGTGTTTGTAGAATGAAACTGGTCGAATCTATCGACTCTATTCATGAACAGATTGTAAGCTACTACACATCATGGCACTTGCAACGTAGTACATGTCATATCCTCCATCCCTATCCACCTCTGCAACGGTGCCAATCCATGTGTGCACTTCAGAGTGTGATCGGATAGTCCTTCTACATTTTGACAAAGTGTTCCTAAATGATTTGTGTAGAAATTGACTACTTTACGATCTTTTAAATTGGCATAACCGTAATTCTCTGACAGCGATAACTCTTCGCCAGTTGTTGGTGACTTCTCCAGCACGTGTACCAACAACCACGATCCCTATCCGCTCTTTCCATAAGTTGAATTCCTTTTTTTTCCAGGGCGATTTATTCCATCGACGTTTTTCAAACGAACAGTTTCGCACAGTTTCGCCTCACCATCTGTCAGTATCAGCAATTGTCTTGCTAATACATGGTTTGTGTAGAAATTGTCTGTCACGTACAGACGGCCGCAAGATGTGAGATAGACTTTTAGTTTGATGCGCCATTTGTAGGCATCAAATAGCGGAGGGACTCTCTTTCTTCACTAGATTAGTATCCATCTTTTGTTCATAGTCATTTTGAATCTCACGGAAAATATTGCAGTAGGCTACGTGTGGTTTGATACCAGATGAGTTTCCTGAGTTATTGTCCCACATCGTATGTAGGTACGGTACGTCCCAGCCGACTACAAAGTAGTATCTAATGCCGGAATTGACTAGATTAGATTTCATGTAAGACCTTGCTGATGTCCTGGCCTTACATCTTATCGTGTTCTCATGTAATGTGCTTACACCGACCGGTCCAGCTACTGATATGCATTTCTTCAGGAAAGGTTCTGACATCGCTCGAGAAAGCCAGAGAGGGTCACATATTGCGTCGTCATGTCTATACTTCGGATATAGTTGTAGTAACGCTCTGATCTTTAAAAATCTATCTCGTCCAATAATTTGTCTGGAATCACTCTGACTGTAGAACATTTTTTGCTCCAATAATCTTTCAAATCGTTTAATTTAGTGATAGAAGCAGCTATTTCCAGTCCAATTTACGCATATATTTCTTCTGTAGTTACTTCATTTGACTCTACAGCCATACATTTTCTGGCCATATTACTGTTTGTCCATTGCCTCACACATTCAAGGAATGAGCGATGCATGTATAGATGGAAAAGGCCGGCTTCCTTCCTGTTATTATATGCATTTTTCACTGCACTGTTCTGCAGAATATGTAATTTAGTCCGATCCACCCATCTCCGAATGTACTCGA
The DNA here is from genome assembly GCA_032358235.1 of Odonthalia washingtoniensis. NCBI lineage: Eukaryota > Rhodophyta > Florideophyceae > Ceramiales > Rhodomelaceae > Odonthalia > Odonthalia washingtoniensis. The sequence goes on from JAULBU010064579.1 coordinate 4,466, forward strand.
CAGATGAATTGAGTTGAGAGAGTTTGTGAGGTTCCAATTCTACAATTTCGAAACTTACCGTTTCATCCTCCTCGTCATCATCGTTTCCACCATACCACGTCCCAGCTTCCTCGCAGTTACACTATTTTCTGTCACTATCCGACTTCCTTTTTATTTTTCAAGAATGTTCCCCCAATACCTGTATACTTACTAATCAAAAAATAGATTCAGTATGTCATGTAGTTATTCGAAACTTATATTATGAAAATAAAGAGTTTCAGTTTTACTTACATTATTATAAGTAGAAATACTTATTATTTCCCTGTAAAGTTTCTCTTCATTACAGAATTAATGAATGTCAATATATCATGTAGTTATACAACAATTAAAAATAATAATTAAATTGTTTCAATGTCACTTACTTTATTAAAAGTAGTACTAATACTACTTTCCCTCTCAACATAATCGTTCAGTGTATTCTTTCCTGCAGTTCCCGTATATTGTTGAGGATAACTAAAGTGTTTTAGTGCCACTTACTGATTTTAGAAGTTGTAATAATAATAACAACAATTGTTGTATTAGTTCAGTGTTGTATTTACTGCAATTCCCGTTTAATATTGACTATATATAAAGTTTTCAGTTTCACTTACTGAATTTATAATTCGAAATAAAAATAATACCAGTTGTAGTATTTATTGACGATAAGAACAGTGTTTCGTTTTCACTTACTGAATTTTTAATTCGCAATAAAAATAATTCCAGTTGTAGTATTTACTGAATATAAATAAAGTGTTTCGTTTTCACTTATTGAATTTAGAATTAGTATTGAAAGTAATAGTTGCTATATTTATTGACGTTACATAAAGTTGTTCTGATTTACTTACTCAATTTAGAATTATTAATAATAATATTACAAGTTGTAGCATTTGTTTTGTATAATATTTTTTGCGGTTCCAATATATAATATTTATAATATTATATGGAGTTTCAATGTTGCTTACTGAAATTTGAAGTACTAATAATAATAATGATTCAGTTGTTGTAATCATTCAGTTCGGTTTTTACTGCAGTTGCTACAAGTTATATATGGTAACTGTATTGTCTCAGTTTCACAACCTTTGTTATATATAAGAGTATTATATATATATATGTTTGTAATAATAAATTGTTTCAGTTATTGCCTCAGTTCAGGAAAGTATTTCCTGCAGTTGGCATAAAATGTATACTATAAATGTAGAGTGTCAGTATCGAAACCTCTAGTATATGTTGTAATATTAGTATCGTCCAAGTTGTTGTCTCGGTTTGGAGTAGTTTTTGTTGAAGTTGCTATAAAATACAAACGATTGTGTTCATAATACCCCAGCCAGTCGAACTGATTATATTTGTAGCGTGCCGAACCGTATCCCCTCTCGCCCTCAGTTGAACTTACCTACTTCTTAGATTATTGTTGTTGATGATAGCCTGATTTTTTTTAATTCTTACCACTGCACCATTTAACTTTGTCGTCTCTAGATTAGACCGGACGAGTGACTGTTTGTGAAATTTGCGGTTTCAGTGATTTACGCACTACTCCTTACTTTTATTATTTCATTGCGTAATGTATGCGCAATGAAGAGGGGACTTTCTGCTCAGATTGTGAATGACAAAAATCGAATTTTCTATTCCCCATTCTTGGGTGTCATTTTACTTCATTTCCGTGAATTCTATTGGTTGGACGAGCGTAACTGTACTGACCAGCCACTCACAGCTGTTGTTTTCTTAGCGAAGTTATAACTTCGCTAAGAGTACAGTACGTTTTCACTGCTTCACATTTTTCTAAAATTGACTGAATGTTTTACACCTGGACAACAAAAGAAGTCTACGCCAACCACGGTCCTTCCTTAATGAAGTTTGAACTGAATTACCTCGCCGTCCTTAAAGGGTTAAGGACGGGTTTCAGATGGGTTTAAATCGAAGTAAGTGAAGAAATGCAGTTACTTGACTGACTGTTTAATAAAAAGGGACGATTCAATCTGGAAGTGGTCAATGAACGGTAGCGGCCTAACTATACAGTTAATTTGAAATTATTCCAAATAAGGGAAGTCCGTCACGGGTACAGTAGCGAATAGGAGGTTAGAAAAATTCGTAGAAAAGAACAGAAAAGCAGTACGTAAAGAGAATGAGAATGTCTAGACTCCCTGTGTACCTCAATTTAAGTTGAGGTAAAAAGTTGCCACACACAGCTACTTTGTCTGTGGCCATTATGCATATATGATGGAAGCTCGAAGAAGATGGGTTCCACATTTGCGTAGAAAAGAAATGGGACGGAACGTATTTTTACTTCCCGAGATATATTGTGGTCAAGGGCAACGTCTCGAAAAATCCATACCTCAAGAAAACATGAGGTTTCTACTATAGGACGGCTTAAATTTTAATCAAAATAAAATATTGATTCGTTAATTCGAATGCTATTTGACCCAGCAACTTTTGCGACGCCCATCAGCCGGTGGCTTGATGCAAAGAGTGCTATCGTCGCAACCGCTGCAGACGTAAGAAGAGAACGTGGCCTCTTTGTTGGCAGTCCATTTTTATAAGATGTGCAGGCCACACACGGTCGCACTTTCCCTCTTTTCATCTCATGCAGCCAATCCTTCGAAAGTCTCTGAGCCCTCCATCCATCTTCATCAGCGAGTTTACGCCTGTTTTTCTTTGGCCACGGCTTTCGCGTGATTGGTGCGAACTCCAGAACCACAAATGAACCTTCCGTACCTTCCTCAGAAACTGCAGGTGGTGACGTACCAAAGTGGCTGGTAGAAAGATAGTCGAGCCTTCCTGCCCAATCGAACGGTTGGTCTCTGCCACGAAGCCTCGAAGAAAAAGTTGCTTCCAAGTGCGATTAAAGGTCTTCAAGATTTATCCATCATTGCTCGCGCCTTGACGTCTTGTGTCGATAACATCTTCTACAGACAGAATGCGTTGCAAAACGTAGGAATTGTACAACAAGTAGTTCAAAAACCTTGGAGTTATAAACTGAGATATATTTAAATTGCTCCCGAGACCGGATTCGATATGAGTGAGATATCGGGACATGACGTCGACGAAAGGCTTCACCTTCGGCCACAGAGCATGCGGTACAGGGGTGAGGGATGCACCGCTTTTATAAACACCTCGGTCACGAATGTTTGTACACGGCTCGTCACAGCATTGTGCTGTAAATAAAACCGTGTCTGTCCTGAGCATGTCGGTAGTTACCATCCATCGATGATGGTATGACCACGTGCTCCGCCTTTTCATAAGAGAAGAAGACATGCGGGGAGATGATAGTGATTGGGCCGTCAATATGTGCTTCTAAGACGGCGGTGGTGTAAGAAATAAGGACGGCGTATATATTTCCTTTTTCACTTGACTACACATAAAGGGCGTGACAGATTGCCAAAACAGCGACATGGTGCCTCAACTGCCTGCGGTATGGAGATAAAACCAACTGAAGGTATACTGCGTCGCCGAAAGGGCAGTCCCACAACCTCCTTTCTTTTTGCGATATGGTTGAGCGTTGCAACTCTAAAAGGGTAGCATGTGCTGCAGATGTGGTATGCTCTGTTGTTGCAGTCTTGATGTCAACGACAACGTGCAGAAGAATTTCAGGATGCTGTGAGGCAGCATTCAAAACAGCTGAACGAGCCCTAGATCCCATGATGGATATGTGCACATCGAAAGAGGCGGGAGCTTCCGAAAAGTTCTCCCAAGTCAGAAACGCAGACGTATCTTGGATTTCCAGAGCAATGACATCGACCGAAACTGCCATGTCATCCACTGAAGCTGCCAAGACATCAAAGGAGCGGTCGAGTGTCCCTTCCGCAATCATGGATGGAGGCACTCTGAATTTTCGTGTGATGAGGCCAACATCAAATTTTTCAGCGTAGTAATGAAAGAAACTTGTTTCATCACCACGGACGCAGTCCATCATAAAATCAGGTAGGTTCCTGCTAGTCTTTGGCTCAATGATGAGTCCCATTCGAAGCGCTTCTCGAACATGACCACCACTTAGGGGCCTCATTAACTATACGGCTATAAGGCTTTCTAAAAATCCACTTGGTGCGCTCGTTCCCTGCTGCAGAAGCTCAGAAGACGGTACGATTACCCCTGCGATGCTTACCTATTCCTGGACCGTGGGACTTGCACTCTGTAGTGCGAGAATACGTACTGCCCCGGTACTTGTGATGTGACCGAAGCGCATGGGATACCAGTCCTCCGTTACTTGCACCACTGTGACCTGCCGCAACCCATCGTTCAACAATGGCTGCAGAACCAGTGCTTTGATGGACTCTTTGTACGGAATCCGGGATGCAGCGGAAGACTCACGGCGTGCTTGCTTGGAGGGTTCAGGCTGGACGAAAATTGCTTAGCGCTTGCAACCAGGGAGAAGTTCAGTGCCATCCACATTGGAGGAATATAGGACAGTGATTCCGGTACCTGTTTGTCCACCATTTAGTCGGAAGACAGCTGTAATATTCTCGTTCACTGCTTTTGCTGACATTTACAAGACACAGCCGCCACCACTCACCGCAACGAAACGTCTACAAAACGGCGCTTGGGCTGTGCTCCCCGCGTTGTTTATGTAACAATGCTTGTGAAGAACTGTCGGATCGTCATTGTTATCCGAAACGAGTAAAGGACTGTGTTTGTTTGTGTGTGGCTCGTAATCCCGCGCTGTGCCAAAGACACATATACCTTCCGCATGAAACGCACTTATGACCGGTATCAGAGAATATCCTCTGTCCAAAAAGACAGTAGAAGAGTTCTTTACTCACGTATTTATTCGGCTTATTAACAGATGCACCGAATCCAACAGCCCATTTGTCTTTCTGCGCATTACCGTCACGGCTGCGATGAGACGAATGTCCGCCAAGCACACAGAATCAGACAAAGGCCCACACCTCCCCTTCCTTGGATTTTTCTGCGTTGCAATGGTACTGGAATCTGCCTGCGTCTCGTAGTGATCGTCATCGATCATGAACGCAGCTGATCGAGGGATGTTGGGAATAGTCAACTTCATGACAAGAGTCTTCCAGTCTTCCAAGTCTTTGGTGCGATCCTCACCAGCCTCCACATCATAATCACCGTTTAGGATGCACTGATCATCGCCAGGTGTCTGTGAACAAGAAATGTCTCTTTTCATTACTCTGAAAGCAGCTTAGGTCAACAGCTCATTCGTGTCACCATACTCCTGTTTGAACGCATAAATCTCTGCAAACGAGGCGCAGTTGTAGAATCATCCCTTCAAAACCACTGATAAGAAGGAAGCCCATAGTCTGAACGTCGAATCCGACTACAAGCCATAATCTTCGCCCTGAAAGTCGTCGGCATGTCGACAAAACACCTCGCGAGGCCACATAACCATCAACAGGTTGACCACACTTTCCTGTTTTCCGTTTAGCTTACGGCGAACGGCAAGTCTTGCATAAGATGAAGCAGCACGGATTCGCTTTAAAGTTCCATAGTCTACAACAGCGTGGTAGATCACCTTCAGATCGCCGATATTGTGCCCAAGAAACGTATATTTCCAGTCGAAGACAGGGTAGGGCAATGTCATCGGTCCTGGCGCTTGTGTTGCAGGCGACACAGGTGCGGAGTGCGCCACTCTTGTGTTAGTTGATGTGGCAGGTGGCGGTGCAGTAAGGCCGATTGGAAATGGCGGAGAATTTCGCTGTTACGGAGGTTGAGATCACCTTGTTGGTTGCGGGACTCCCGCATCTCGGATTTGTTGAACAGGAGCGAGTGGTTGGGACGCTGGTGGATGAGACAACAGTGGCTGGTGGTGTGCTGTGAGTTGGTTGAGTGTTGGTAGAGATGGACTGATGGTGTGTTGTGGTTGGTTAATAGTTATTGGTGGTTGCGACGATGGAATTTGGGTGGTTATTTGTTGCATATATAGGGTCCGCACTGTAGTTGGTGATTGTACCCCTGTGGCTTGTGGGTGGTCGTTGCATCGAAGTTGAGGGAATCGCAGTAGTCAGCGCATGGATTGTAGTTAGTTGAATAGGTGTGCGCGGCGGACGACTTGGCGATGGAGATCGACTGGTGTTAGTTGTGGGAGGTGCAGGGGATGTTAAGCGCGTGGGAGTTGCCTTCGCAGGGAATGGCTCTGGAGTCGGTTTCTCGATCATAGATATGGACTGGGGGGAGGGCAGGATGGGACAAAGGGCAGGATGGGACGAAGGGAAGGATGGGAGGAAGGGAAAGATGGAAAGAAGGGCAGAATGGGGTAATGGAGGGATCTGGATGTTGCATTTTTGACGAGGAGAGAAAGTGGTGTAGCTCACATCGCTGTTGAAAATATGTCTGATTTTCAAGGAAAAGGACTGCACCGTTGTGCTGCTTAGACTGGTTAGATTAGTTTTTAAATTTGATTTATTTTCTTTCCATCATTGGATGGGACATGTGGGCTTCTAAATGCTTCTTACCTCAAGAAAAGTCGATGTTAGTGCTTTTGATGGAACCTAAAAATCGCAATACCTCAAGAAAAGTCGAGGTATGGAGTCTAGACGTATTGAATTATGATACTGCGAAGGGATTACTCTGGGAATGGAGACGGCTGAATTTGTGGGAAGAGTGCGAAATAAGATAAGAGCAAAAGAAAATTGTGTTTTCTTGGTTATTGAAATCGAAACAGTACGATTAAACTATTTGATCTGGTGTCAAAACGAATGGAATGTTGAAAAGACCCTTCCTCCCTCCAGAACAAAGTACACAAGTCTACCCGTGAATGCACGCAGTCGTTAATAACATTCTGAATTAGTCAGATTAATGTTAAGACAGACAATAATACTGAAAACAACATTTGAAAGAAAAAATGAACTAATCAGTTGATTGGGTTTAAAAATTTCAAGAACATTTAGTCACATACTGAATCGATTAACAAATTTATGTCTAACTTTAATCAGTTTACCGATGAATGCAACTTTAAGGAGGCTGGAATGTTTGTTGATGAAGCTGAAGACGACGACACGAATATGGCGTTTGATGTCATTGTTGTCAAACTTGTTGAAGGTTTTATTTTTCAGTAGACACAAATTGGTGTTGTGCCTTTTATGCGCAAAAATGACACCAACTACATCTCACAGTGTAGTTCGTTGAGTCAATCAAAATCAATAAAACAAACAAAAATTATAAAACAAATCAATCAATCAACAAAAAATCAGTCAACAAGTACAGTCAGTCAAAATTCAATCCAGCCCGAAAAATCGAGGGCGAGGTGTAAGCATTTCCTACAGACACTGTAAGTCATAATTACACTATAAGCACCTCGATTCAGGCTGGATTAAATTTTGACATGCTTACACTGTAAGCACATCGATTTCAGGCTGGATTGAATTTTGACATGCTTGCACTGTAGGCGATTTTTCGACCCCTGCGGCGGGCAGCCGAACACATCGTCATTTCAACAGTCATACCAGTTGAAAAAGAAGAACGCACTCAATTGAGTATGACTTGGGATTATATTAAAAGATGGGTTTATAACACGAAAGTGCATATATTACAGTCAAATACTGTGAAAAACGCGTATATTACAAGAAAGGAAAAAGGGTTTTCATTTATATATACATAGGTTATATCGTGGAATGTGTCAGGCAATGAACAAATGACAATAGGGATCGAAAATGTACTTCTGTTGAGTCTTTACGAGTTTCTGAAAATGAAATATATGCTTACAGAGGTCTAGAAATTGCTACATAACTTTGAAAACTGAATGATCTAAAAGAATATTGACCAACAAAAATGTTCTACGGGCATTCAGATTTTCAAAAAGTACAAAGTCGTGACCTTTTCCTAAAAATTTGATCTTGAATTCAACTTTATCCAAATTATAATCATGAAAATGCCGTCGCAGATCCATTATGGCATTCTATGGTGATTACTGAACACTTCCTAATAAACTCCACATCTGTAGCAGTTCCAGTGGGAGTAAGCGCTCTAGATGAAAATACGGTTCGTTGCAAAACGCGTACCGTTGCGCGATCGTACATGAAAAGTAAGCCCGTGAAATTTGGAATTCTCTACTACCTCGTCGTATCCTGGGATTTAACTTATTTAAAAGTAATGTGGGACAATAAGTCCGGAAACAATTCCGTAGTTTCATCACCAGTTGAATATTGTACTTTATTCAGAGGGTTACGAGGGGTTCACGAAAGAAAGTTAGACGTGAATATAATAAAAAAGGATAGTACCTCTGTACTTTGGTACCTAAAAATGGATCACCAAACCAAAAAATATCCTGTGGAAAGTGGACGGCTATACGTCACTGAAAACTTTTACACCGTTAATGTTCTAGCAAAACAATTGCTAATCATGACGGATGGAGAGGCGAAGACTTTGGAAACTATTTGCATGAATATCGTGGATGGTATCAACAGAACTGCTATAAAACCGGATTTTCAGTATTGAAACACACACACAGAGGGGCGTGGCTACTTGTTCATGTATTGGATAAGGCAATAAATTCAGTCTCGGTGCTAAGTACTACTTAGAACCGGGACTAAATGTATTCCCTTAGTAGAGCAAAGAAATGTTGATATATGTTATTTAAAGATATAAAAGTTGTCACTTTTTATATAAATGATTTAGCGAATATGCCGCGTCAAGATGTGGACAGAATGAGTGATTGGACTCCAAAGTGCACATATGGACTTGCACCGTTACAACGCTCCGTTGGAAATGAGTGTATGACTCGAACAATGCTGCACGTCCCATGTTGCGTTGTTGTTTATAATATTTTTATGAATGCTGTTGATCGTTTCGATCGGTTTCGATCCACAAATAACATTATGCGTAGAGAAAAAAGAGTGCCTATGGCAATATTCACTCAAGTTTTGAATGCGTCAATCCCAAACGATTTTACATTGCTGCAGAAAATTACTGTTCCGGGGGAAGTGACAAATTTATTGAGGGAATTTAAGTGTCGGATTGCAGAACAAATGGTTGAACCACTTCTTGAAGGTGTTTTGAGGAGGACGGGTCTCAAATCGATTTCCAGTTCCTCCTCACCCGTGACTCCAGAAAATGATTCAACAATTTTGCAAAATCATACGATTTTGTTGAACATAAACCGTACCGGGGAATTCCATGCTACTTTTGAAAATTAATATCCACACACGGATTGCATAAGAAAACTATTTATGGATGCACCCAGTTCAAGACGGGGTTTCAGGTAAATTGTTTTACGTTTTATCATAAAAGAAGAGAACTGAATTTGTAGCAGGCAAACTTGATGCGTGATATTTGTTCTATGGAATCAAATATTGAAAAAGGGAAAAGGAGAAAACGTAATGTAAAATGTGTTTTGGACTTGAAAACAACGGAAAAACCATGGTCCGTTTCATCCACTATTGACTGAATATACCCACATATAACATATTTTATTTACTTATTGCTCTTTGTATCATATGTATGATCCAACACCATCTGGCCATTCATGTATAATTCCATCCAATATACATGGAGAAAATTTTATTCCATTGTATTTAACAACATATCCATGCTCTTCAAATATAGAATTTCTGTACGCTTTTTTCGTATTATATTACTTTCCTCTGTGCTACACCTTCATGTACTATTGGTGTTGTTGCATCTACACCTCCATAACCATATTGAGTTGACAAATTTCTGACTAAAAAGACAATTTACACCTCTTTTTCATCGCGTGTACTGCCGTTTTCCCTTTATTCCATCTCCATCATCGACAAAGTCCGTTCTCCAACATTTTTCATGCTTGTGTTTAATGCATGTTTATTCGTGTTTTTTCTGTCGGTACATTCCCTTCACTAAAAATGTATGCCCTCTTCATCACACATTCGTAATTATCTTTTTTAGCATAAACTTTTTACTTGTTCTATAAATGCTGATTATTGTTATTTAAAATTCTTATAAATATCGTTGTATTTGCGTTGTTTAACTCAAATAGTAGTTAGTGTGTTCGTATTGTTGAACCTGCAGCAGTCATTACTGCTGCCGCAATATTTGTTGACTCATATCGTATGGTCTACTTCTTTCCGGTTTTCCACTTAATTGCTTTTCTGTTCTATAAATGCTGATTATTTGTTTCTAAATATTCTTATAAATGTCGTTGTGTTTACGTTGTTTAATGGAAAAAGTTGTTTGTACGTTCTTACTGTTGAACCTCAGCAGTCACCACTGCTGCCGTTATATTTGTTGAATTATTATCTCGTATGGTGTACTTCTTTCCTGTTTTCCAGTTATTTGCTTTTTCCATCACCGTCTCCGTGTGCGTTTCCATCGAAACTTTTTCCGATTTCTTTTCAAAAATATTATTTTTGTCAATACTGTGTCATTTTGTACACATTTCACACAGAAATAGTGAGTCCAAAACGGCACTGCCTATCTTTCAGTTGCAACTATAATGCCGTTTCAATAACATGTACAGTATAAACGTCTCTGTTCAATCATTTTCTCAGTCCCTGTTTTCATTTCCCCCCTTCTTCACATCTATTATCTTCTTTATTTTTTCTTTATCTCTATGAGGAATAACCGCTGCACCAGTTTGTCCTTTACTTGGATTTAAATCCAAGTACGAGCTTCCCGTCCTTAAAGGGTTAATATTGTTAAATGAAAGACAACGAACATGTAACGTGTCATGCGTGTCTTGGCGTGTAAGTGAGGACATAATATGACAGGAGAAAGTCTCACCGGAAGATGTGAGATGAAGAAAAAAATTAAAATTAAAATTAAATAAAATAATTAAATAAAATTAAAATAAAAATTAAATAAAATTAAATAATTAAATAAAATTAAAATTAAATTAAATAATTAAAAAAATTAAAATTATCAATAAATAATAAGAAAGATAATTAATATATGATTGGTGATTATTGGAGTAATATCAAGAATAGGTATGATGTGATCATATGGTTAATTGGACATGAGCATACCGTTTAAAAATTTTGAGCAGGAATAATGATTGAAGCACAAAATGAAAATCAGGAAAGGACTTGCGGAGAAAGTCTCACATTCCCTCATGCTTCGACTTATTCATTATTTTGGAGTGGTGGGAGATTGTATGGCTTGTATGATAAATTTTGGTGACTATGAGGCAGTAGTGACCTCGTGAGTATATCCGAATGATTATTCGTTGTTGGAACAAGCTGAAGGTTGATATTCGCCTGTGTGATGTGATGATGCAGATGGTGACTTTTGATATCTATATGTTTACGATGTTTGGTTTTGCATGTATTTTTGGCAATATCAATTACTCCATTGTTATCCAAGAAGAATGTTGTTGGTTTCAGAGGTGTTTTTGAGAAGTCGTATATGAGTCGTTTGATTCAGAGTGTGTCTTGCAGAGCTTGAGAGGCTACAACGTATTCTGCCTCACATGTACTAAAGGCGACGTTTTGATGCTTTTCGGAGTTCCGGTGAAAGGAGGCCCATAAAATGTGGGGATCGCTGCTGATGTTGATCTGCGATCAGACGATTCTGCAAAATTTGAGTCAGAGAATGTGCACAATGATGATGGTGATGAATTGTTGAATAGAAGGCCGGATTCTTATGTGCCTTTTAGATATCTTACCAGGTGTTGTGGTAGTTCGAACTATTTCTTTGTCAGTTTTGTTCTGTATCTGGCTAACCGACTTGTGGCGAATGAAATGTCGTATCTGTTGCCATTAGAAAGGTAACGAATATCGCCAACAGCAAACATATATCCTTCTTTGTATTTGAAGTTTAGTAGAGGATCTTCGCTGTCGTCTTCGAATGAAGTTTTGTGCGACAGTGGCATGGATATCGGATTACCGTTCTGAAAATTTAGTTTTGCTGCTACTTTCTGATTATATTTGGTTGAGATAGTGAGATGTAACCATTTTCAGCAAATTTTATGGTCTATCCTAGGAAAGTGAATGGCTTTCCTAAATCTTTAACTGTATATTTATTTTTTAGGTGTGTATGAAATGAGTATATGTCGCCCTTGTGTGGTGCGGTGACAAGAAAGTGATCGATTGTAATTGATATAAGGATAGTGCCATATTTGGTTTGTTTCGAATATAGGCATGGATCGGTATGCGATTGAATATAATTATCATTAGTTCGATACGTGTGTAGTCCTGAAAGCTATATATGGCACGCAGGTTTAGAACCGTATAGGTTCATTTGTAGAACGCAGTATTCACAGTCTGGAAAGGCAAAAGTGCCGTCGCATCGAGAAAATTGATTGACATAAGCAGTGTGGTTAGTATCATATGTTACGTATGTGAAAGCGGATGTAATGTCAAAATGACGAATAGCACATCCTACTTTTCGTGAAATAATGGATCCGTTTGGTTCTAGTTTATAACGGTAAGTCATGGTCAAATAAATTGGTTCGATTTTCTGCTTTTGTTAGATCTGTGTTTTCTATCCATTTTATGACGTCGTGGTAATTTACTTGCTTTACTTCAAGGTCATGATATTGACTTCATTGATGGGCATCAGGATATTGTTTAAGTTGATTAAAGTTTTTGGATGGGAGTCTCTCCGATTTGATTATCGTAGGTGTGCGATGTAGTTTAAAAGTTCGGAAAGCGTGGGTGGATATTTTGGAAGGGTCAAAGGCTGGGTGATAGGACGAGAATTCGGTGTATCGACATTTGGAAACTTGAGATGTATCATTGAATATTATTGTGTATTGTTCAGAGTTGATATTATGTAGAAAACGTGTGGGTCGGGCACGAGGAGTTAGTTTTGATTTTCCAACATTTGAGTCTACTACTGTGCTCAAAGCACTAAATAGTAGAAATGTTTTAGGAAATTTTGATTTGGGGTCCCATATTAGCATGAGGAGTTTTGAAATGTTTTGTGTGGCATATGATTATATTTGTATGAAGCATAAATAATTGAAAAGTCCCAAGAAGTGGGCGATAGAGCAGAACGTGCAGCATTCATCAGTATGTGATTAATTCGTTTTGCTTTGGAGTTGGTTTGCGGTTGGTGGGGCGTAATTGTAGTATGGTCTATTCCATTGTTCATCAGGAATGACGTTAAAGTTTTTGAAAGATATTCTCTGGCATTATCAGAATGTAGTAGTTGTGGGTGGCATCCGTGTAGGTGTCTGATGTAGTTGATAGTGTTATGTATAATTTGAGCAAATTGTGCTATGGTTTTGATTGGTTTGGCGATGATGAAGCGTGATGCCGTGTCAATAAATGTGACAATATGACGGTGAGCATGATCTGAAGTGGGATTAATGGGTCCCATTGTATCGCTCGCTATTGAATATCCAGATATTGGCGTAAAGTTTATAGTACGTGGATGTGCTTTTTGTTCCGCCTTGCCTTCGGTACAAGCTGAGCATGTGATAAAGGCATGGGGTGGTATGACGACATTATTGAGAGATCGGTATAGGTCGCTTTTGATAATTTTTCTTAGGAGAGGGATTGGAGCATGGTTGAAGGATAGGGGAGGATTAGAGTCGTTTCGTTCTGTGATGGTGAGTGTACAGACGGTGGGAGTGATGTAATTATATGTTTCATTATTGATGGGGTTGGTGCTGTGGATTGGTGTGGAGAGGATTTAGTTTTTTAAAAAATTATTTCAGTTCTAGTACGTGGAATTGATTGGTATGATATGAGGGAAGTAGGAGGCGTATAGTAGGATTTGTGAATAGAATATGTATTTGTTATATTTTTGATGGTGGGCATCGTTTATGCAGAATCGTTCCATATTGCAATGGGGTCGGTAAGAATATTTTTTGGTACAGCAGCTTGTTTTGTATTGTGTGCCGATTTTTTTGTAAAAATAATGGCATTATGGTGTTTGGTTAGTTTGTGCACAGGCACTAGTGTGTCAGGAATTTGAGGAGCCGTGACTACCTTTGTGGTGACGATTTAGTTATTTGTTCGTATTTGTAAATTACCAGAGTGGGTGATAGATGTGTGAATTTTAGTAACCGTGAATAAATTCGATTCTGAGGTTAGTTCGGTCATAAAAGGACCCGCGGTTGGGTAATGAGTCGGATGTGCTGTACTTTCTAGGAGTTACTTACAATTATCGGTGGCATAACCATCTGAGCTGGATTGGGTATTATTTTTAGGTATTACATGATGATGGGATTATGATGATGGAGGATATGTTCCTCTGGAATGGGGTGATTTTGATGTATATGTGTAATTGGCATATCGCGGTGGCTGATGATTGCATAATGGGCAAGAGCGATGAAGTTTTTTAAGATTTATACCTTTTGGATTGGTCGGGCCGTGACACTGTTCGTCTCTGTGGTTGAGGATGCGGCCATATTTTGTGCCATGGAATTTACAATGTTGGTTGTTGGTGTGATTGAAATATGTATTGGGTGAGTTTGCATGGTATGGCGTTGTAAATGTGTTGAATGGTGATGTTTTAATTGTATTTGCACTGACTGATCGGACCATTGTCTGAAGATATAGGATGTTAGGTGGGATGTTTGGGAGCGATAAAGGGGTGAAGTGTGTAAATGTTGGATGATGACGGATGTATTTGATTATGAATTTCATAGTGGTGTTTTCATTGTAGATGTTGCGATATCTAGCCGCAGTCATTAATGTTTATAATTTGCTATGTGCATCGAAGTAGTCGTCCCGAGTATCATAATTTTTTATGATTGTATCGAACAACTGCAGTTCTAGTGAGTCATGATCTCCAGGCGTGCGTATTTTAAGAAGTTGTTTTATGCCTGTAATAATGAGACACGGGTTGATCGGAGTTGCCGTCATAATATCTGAATTTGCAATATTTGCTGATAGGGATGCTAGTAGGACGCTAGTGAGGGCTGCGGCCAATCTGTGATGCGCTGCATGGTACATGTAGTTTAAGTCTTCAAAATACTGAGTGATCTGAAGAGTTTCGGCTTTGCAATCAACTGCTAAAAACCAGGGCTCCAGATTTTCTGTATGTAATGTTGGGATGGTCTGCTTGTACATGGCGAAATGGTTTGGTGTATAGAACTGTGGGTCATTAGGGGACGGATTCTGGGGTTGATTTTGCATGTTGTGTAGTTAGAAGGATGTATAAATTTGGTGATATTCTGGTTCGAACGATGTAGTTGAGAGAGATAGTTGCGTAGTGGTTCGATGTAGGCCCATAACCTGTGATGGAGTGAGAATGGGAGCGAAATCAATCGGTGTTAATTGTTTAGTCATGTTCGTAGGGCTTTTAATATTGTTAAATGAAAGACAAGGAACATTTAACGTGCCATGCGTGTCTTGACGTGCAAGTAATGACATGGTATGACAGGAGAAAGTCTCACAGAGTTTTGTGCAGGAAACACTTTAAAAGGTTGAGTCTAACTCTCCATTTCTCAAGTCACCACCAAAAATTATTTAAAAGTAGACGACGACCGCTCGACCAAACAAACCGTTTCAAATGAGGGGATATCGGTGTTTATTACCTCAACATATGAAAGGTACGATTCTCAGCACTACACTGATATACGAATCTCAGATTTCAAAAAATCAAGATTTTGTACTTTTAAAAGGGTTCCGCATTTAATGGACCAATGTTATTGGCCCAGTAAAATGTGTCGGGTTTTAGTCAAAATTTCGGTAATAGAGCGTTTTGGAAAATTGAGAGTAGGTAATTGGTCGTGGGTAATTTTATGGCTACGTGTCAAAAGTAACAAAATATAAAATTTAACGCCCTCGGCAAAAAGCAGTTTGGAAAATCGGTAGTAGCAAACTAGGTGGGTAATGATTACCCGCATGAAAACAGAGAGAAGGAAGCAAAGAGGAGAATTATTTATTATTTTAAAGAAGACAAGTTGAGGCTATACTCCGAGTGCACGGTGGGTCATGGTTGCCAAAACATCATACACTTTAGGGCAAGCAAGGGCGCGGTTGCGACGAAGGGAAAACATGATCAGGGCTGTGTTGTCAGGAAGGAGGAGCTTAAAGGTAAAGCTACGAATGTACCGAACGTACATAGCAGCAAAAAAGGATTTCAAAAACCTAACTTTACGAACGCAAAGCATTTGTGCTTCGATATTTAACATCAACACGTACTCCGACCATTTGTCGCTGCACAACTTTAGGTTCCGAGTAAAGTAATTGCCAATAATCGCTTCCATAATACATTTACCGAAGACAAAAAGCAAGCAAAGGGGTTACAGGTCTGATCAAACCACGTCTTCCTGCACAGTACTAAAGCGCATTTTGTCTACTTTAAACTGGATGGACCTGGAGACTGTATTTCGAATGAAAACTTCGACCATGAGCGAAGTTTTCTGAGAGACTGTTGAGGGATTTTTACATAGCTATGGTCACCTGATAAATACATTTAAACATGAATTTATGAGGGAAAGAGCACATTTGTATGCCCAACGTATTAAAGAAACTGGAGATCCACTTAAAAAATGTGTAGACTTCGTAGATTGTACCAAAATAAGGATGCAACGACCCGGCGTTATGAATGCAAAGGCCTTGTTGCTCCGGCCAGAAAAGAATGTCTTGTTTACACTATCATACAGTCACTACTCCATACGGTCTGATATTCTCTCTCTATGAGCCGGAGCTGGGTAGGCGTCATGACTGGACACCATTTACGAACAGTGAATTAAGTAGAGATTCGGAGGTTGTCTTAATATAGGCGAGGAGCAATTTTACATTTTTGGCGTCAAGGCCTATTTAATGAGATCATGGCTTCAAGCAGGATATGATCTAGTCACGGCGACACCAGAACAGCAAATATTTAATACAGTTATGAGTGGCGTCCGTTATGCTGTTGAATGGAGTTACAAAGACCTCAAACAGATGTGGACAAGAAACAATTTCGCCCGCTTACTTCAAGTTCGAAAAGAACCTATTTCTTTAATGTACATAGCGTCTGCTGTGCTTTTGAACTTTAAAACATGTATTGAAAACGGAGGTCAAGTTGGTGCTTATTTTAATTGTCCAAGTCCGACTCTTGAAAGATATCTAAATTGCTAATACTCACTTTTCATTGCGCAACTTACTCTCGATTAATGCTAATACATATTCAAATTTTGTCCTTTCCTTCCTGGCTGCTTTCCGTTCAAATGCATCGATATGAAACCTCCTCTGTTCTATTTCCAACCGACGTTCGTTGTTCTCAAATAATTTCAGAAAACAGTAGTTTTTTGCGGCCAACCTTTCTTTTTCCAACGTCATTTCTTGCTGTATAAGTTCAATACTCTCCTTCTAGAACTTCTGATTTTCCATCTGATCTTCGATGGTCACCTCTTCCATTTCATCACCACATTTTTCATCCACCAAACACCTTCGTCTCTTATGATTTGAAGACGGTGCACCATCTGTTTCCCCATGCTCGGTTATACCTCATATAAATTAATCGAAAATGTTTTTGTCATCATTTCTCTGTGTCTCCCCACTTTTTTATTTTTCGCTGTCTCCGTACAGCGTAGTCTCAAATTCTCCCCGTACTTTCTACTAGAACTTCCTCTCTTTCTCTCGCAGTGCGTTTGACTCTGTCATTTTCCTTGTCTCGTCCTCATCGGACAGTAAAATGAAATCATCTAATATCTGTTCCACCTCTCCGAAGTCCTCTTCAATTTCCGATGAAGCTGCGTTCTCCATCTCCGCCTCCAGTCTATTCTGCATGAGACGACAATAACGACCAATCAAAGTTTTTTCGTTGGTCTTTGACTAGTCGTGAAGCTAGACGCTGATATCTTCTCGAAATAATTCGAGTAACTTCCACAAACAATGAGTTCGTCTTCCCCTTTTCGCCATATGGGCGCTCGTTGCGGCAACACATCGCAGTAGTGTGAGATCTGCATTTTGATCAAATCTGTAGCGCCTCTACCGGGGCGATACAGTTGTTGGCAGTGGAGCGGCCGCAACAGGTGCGACGTCTGGAATGAGGAGGTTTTGCGGAGGCGGTGAGAAGGAATGGGAAGGATCGTTCAGAGCAGAGGGTGGAGACGGTGGGTATTGCGGGAATTATTGTTTGGGTTCGGTAGGTGTGATGGGTGCGACGTACCGAGCGTTCAAATCATCCGTTATTGGAGAGATTTTGACGGCTCTGGATGTACGCTGACAGATATGTGGTTGAAGAGGTGGGACTGTATCCCTTGCTGTGTCGATGATGCTGGCGGTTCTTGCTGCTGTTTCCAAGTTTTGGATGATGGTGGCAGGTTGTGGGGATGTAAATGTATGTCGCACACCGTACGATTTTTGCACACTATCAAGCGTTTAAATTTTTCTGATTCCGGGGTCGCAGTTGGTGTCACGAGAGCCAGTGGTTAGCATCGGTATGAAAGCTTGTCTCGGCGCTAGACATTTGCTTTTCGTTGTGGTTGAGAATGTTCTTTTGCGCTGGGAGGGAGGGCGGAGGGGGCATGAGAAAAAATTGTATCATGCCGATAAAAAAGATTGGCGTAATTTTGTGCGCTTTTGTTTTTTATTAAACGGTCAGCCATGCAAAAAACAATTATGCAGAAAGTGAGGCTTTTTAGCGTATTCTTCATGTTTTCTTCCCTTATTTCGGTGGTTATGCCAGTTAATATGTATTTACACAAAAATTAATTTCTACGCTACACTATTTACACGTTTAGGAATCTCGTTAAGATATTTTATACTGTAAGTAAATTATTTACTACTCTTTTGTTTATGAGGGGATTTTATGTTTTTGGTTGATATTTCTGTTTTATGATTTTTTGATATGTTTTACTCATAATACAATTATGTTTTACTATTTTTTTACCAATATAAAAGACGGCCTCGAAAATCCATCTCTTGGATTTTCTTGGTATCGATTATCAATTTTACATAATTCAGTTTAGCGTCAACAACTCGATCAACAACTACAGACCAAGTAAGGTCCAACGTCTAAATTAAAGACAAGTTCGTGTTAAAAACTTCTACCTTTTCTCAGGCTGAAATTTTCCAGACAAAATTTGATTTCTGAGAAAACGGATAGACTCACTAATAATTTTTCACAATTATATAGTACTGATCTAGGATTTAAAATCCAGTTTTCTTCAAGTCAGTGAAAGAGTAAAATAAACAGTAAGTTAATTTTCATTTTTTCCCTGCCTTAAAATATTTTTCACTTTGAATATAAAATCTAATTTATTTTTATTTTTATACAGTGAAACCGAACACAAGAATTACTAAACAGCCGTCTGCACCGCGTACAAGACCGGTCCGGGACCCCGACTCCAGTAGCGAATATTCAGATACCGAAATCCGACAAGCCGCAATCGGCAAGTTGGACAATTCTATTTTTGGTACAGAAGAATCTCTCATACACAACCCAACGTTATATCTATCACCCGCCAACTCCCCACCTACATCACCATTACACAAAACAGATCATCCACCGTCCCGTACAGTATCCCCCCGCCGCCAAGTACAGTCCGCTACCCTCCCTCACCTGTCGTACGCTCCCCGCCTTCACATACAGTACCATCCCCACCATCTCGTACGGTACGCCCCCACCCTCCCGTACATCACCGTCCCCGACGTCACATACAGTACGCCCCTTACCATCGTCCAAAATACGTAACCCATCCGAATACCGCCGTCTGTATTCCGCCACCATTACACCAACAATTCAAACGCTTGATGACGTACAGACTAGACGTATTGAACGGGTGGCGTTGGACCGACAGCGAGGACGGCATATACGAAACAGGTATACTTTAAACCCTGCAAAAATACTTCAAGTCTCATCAAGTAGCGGAGCACAGGAGAGGGAGAAGACACCAACATACAATTACAAAAGAAACGTTCTACTGTCGCGTGTTCCAGATCACTTTACTGAGTGTCCACAACTGTAAAGCTCATATTTGTGGCAAAAGCCATTTTATTAAGAACAAATCAAGACAACAAGGTCGAAAATAGCTCCTCTTTTTTCATTACATTTTCTCATATATTTTTCCATAGTTTTAGTTTCCTAATTGTTTTCTTTATCGCTCAAAAATACGAAAAAAGACGAACAAAATACAAAAAGAAAAAAAAAGAAAAAATGGGCGCTTCAAAAGACAAACAGTTTTTTCATTACATTTAAATTGAATTTGCCCTTTATTTTCAAACAAGTCACACATGGAAATATTTCTTGCATATTTACAAGCTTAGAACCCTGTAAGCGACAGCCATGACGAATTCAAAGAAGTTCTCGGAAGTCATATGAACAGACATAATGAAATTGACGACAACACGTGTATCACTCAGGTGCGTGAAGAACTTCCTGTAGAATTCATACATAAAATGGAAAACCTCCGTGGTCCAACAACGCTGTGGTGGATAATGAGGGACTACTTATTAATTAGAGGTATGGAATGCACATCCCACCATGACAAGTTTACTGGTAAACTAGGAGAAGATATAGGTGAATACATTGGTAACTACGTTGATGTTTGTACTGACTATGTTCTGGACCAGAAACAGAAAGTACGATATTTCCATAATCTATTTTCCGGGGAAGCAAGAAGATTATATACGCTTAAGGTGGCTGATAGTTCATCTTTTCAAGATGCATGTGCCTTAATGCAACAAGAATTTAATAACATAACCCGGCAAACCGTGTACGCAAATACTTACAAGGTTTGCGAATTACAGCCATTATGGACAAGAGCGATGGGTCTATGAGCTTCGGAAGATCTTAGAGATAAAATTACACGATTTGCTCCAGAAGGACATCGATCACACCGCTCCGAAGAGGCTGAAGTAGAATATTTAGCTGAGTCAGTAGCAAGTATCGATTGGACACGTAGTTCATTAACACAAAGTGCTACCGCCACTCCTCCTTGGAATTTCCAACAACTTTACACTGCTTTGGACGCTGCATGGCTTCAAGAAGAGAAACAAGCAGAAGGTAAAAAAAGAGATGGCCTACAAGTGGACAATTTAAACAATATCCCTGGTATACATTATCGACGACAAGGAAGATATGGAGTATCACGCCGTAATGGATCATCTTCTTCAAGATCTTACAGCTTTTCACAAAATTGGCCTAGCAATGAATATAGCAATAGGTATAAAAATTTGTTTAACAAAAGACAACCCAATAGATTTTACAATACATCGAACTTTAGGTTTATTAACACACATAATGACAATTCCAGTAAAGGACGTTGCTTCAATTGCAATAGTCCAGACCATCTTATTTTAAATTGCCCTCATAAAAATAATCTATCACATAATGTTCAAAATCTAGTTACGGAAAATCCAGGAAAAGAACGCACTATTCTATTCAAATTGTGCCGCCAAACAGAAGATTGCTTCAGCTCAGAAAAACTTTACTACCCAACAGGATATATCCCAACACAACAAAACGAAGAAGAAGAACTAGAAGACGTCAAGGAACAAAACATTCTGGATTTAATACACTACAATGAATCGAACAATGAAGGAAATGAATATGAACACTTAAATTTTTACGTTATTCCAATTAAATGTAAATTTTTCCGAATTCCACAACTTGGGATGGAGCATGTTTAGATACTGGTGCACAAACCACAGTAATTGGATTTAACCAATCATTAGCTTACTGCAAATTTACTAAAACGAAGTTAAAATTCATACCATCCAAAAACAGTTACAAATTTGGATCTGATAAAATATCATCACTAGGCGCAATTATAATTAAAATTCCAATATTCCAAAGTCGTATCATTATACTCAAAGCAGATGTCGTCCAAGCAGACGTTCCATTTCTTATTGTATTAGATTTTTTGGATAAATATAAGTTCTTTGTCAATACGGTGGAAAATAAATTATGTTGTACTGCATTAAGCCTTAAAATACCTTTAACAGGCAAGAAAGGACATATTTATTTGAAATACAATGTAGACAAGGAAATATTTTTTACTTCCCAAGAATTACTCAAGATACACCGAGGATTTGCACATCCTACATCCGACAAACTGTATAATTTGCTAAAAACAGCAAAACCTTGCCAAACCAATCCCGTAACAAGCCGTACTCTTGAAAAAAGACAAGAAAACTGTAAAATATGTCAGAAAATCTCTCCGCCTCCAGTAAGAGTCAAGGATCCTTTACCATCAGAAGAAAATTTAGTTTTCGGACAAGAACTCTCCGTAGATTTAATATGGTTAGATAGTAAAGCTGTATTACACATTGTAGATACAGCTACCATATTCTCTTCAGCAATATTTCTGGACTCCAACGGAGTGAACTACGGACAATCAGTATAAGGTGTTTGGTTAGCCTTTATTGAAACATAGTGTACCATGTACATAGGCTACCCGAACAGGCTCAGGGCCGATCAAGGTTCCGTTTTTATATAAAAAATAAGGAAAAATATCAACTATATGTTAGGAATCGAGCTTAGATTATCAGGAGTAAAAGCACACAGTTCTCTTGGAATAGGAGAGAAATTACACGACCCGCTTCGCCGAATTTACAAGAAAGTTAAACTTCAACACCAGAATATTCTAGGAGTTCTAATCCAAAAATTGCTGTTAAATCTATGAACGATATGAAAAATGACAGAGGTCTAGTACCTTCTAAATTGGTTTTTGGAATTATACCCAGATTTCCAATTATTAGCACAGATTTGTCTTGTCAGAAGGAAAGAATGGAAGCCCTTTCCTTAGCACATATGGAAATGAATTCTATCGTAGCAGAACGTAAAATTTTTGCAGCACTAACCAAGAATATACCCCCAGCTGCCGATAGAACCTACAAATTGGGAGAAGAAGTTTCCATATTTTCCGAAAGTATCAAGGAATGGGTAGGACCTCTAATTTTATGTCATTTTCACGGTATAAATATCACTTTCCAAACCCTAGATGGCACAAAACGACAAATAGTTATTGAAGTTCAGATAAAACCGTATCGAAGGGACTACAATGATAATTTGATTGTAGATAAATTTAGTGGTGAACATAAAAACTCCTCCAGTTATGGTTTTATTACTGAAATTATTAAACAATCTGACCCTAGAGCTTGGCAGTTCGATAAAGCAAAAAAAAAGAAATAGAAGGATTAATACAACGTAAAACATGGTAAATAACCGATCGGAAAGATGTTCGAAAAAATGCGAATATACTAAGAGGTAGATTTTTTTAGCAATTAAAGATGAAGGAACTAATAAAGAAATATGGAAACCTCGTTTTATTGTTCAAGGACACAGAGATAATACAAAAAATTCACTTGTACACGAAACCTCTGTTCTAAGCAATATTCAACAAAAATTATAGTAGGAATAGCGGCCATTTTTGGTTTACAACTGTTCTCTACCTATGTTACACATGCATATGTACAAAGTACCGAAAAACTAACAAGAGATGTGTTTATTGAACCCCCAAAGGAATTTAATCAAAAAACAAATGAACTTATTAAACTATTAAAACCATTATAAGGTCTAAATGATAGTGGTGATTATTGTGGTAAAACTTTAAGAAACCATCTAGGAAAAGATTTAGGTATGGAATCTTGCATATCCGATTCTTTATAATTCTTCAAGCACATTAGTAACACACTAATTGGTATGTGTGTTACTTTCGTTGAAGACAGGTTACATGGTGGCAACAAGTAATATAGTAAACTTACAAAGCTTACTGAGACCAAGTTTCAATGAAAGCCAAGGAAATGGGAACCTATACAATTTGCAGGTGTTCAAATTGAAAGTAATAAAGATGGCAGTATTAATATTCATCAGAAACAATATACTAGTCGCATAAAATTATTACAAAATGATGCAGACTATAAACTATTTAGAGCCTTAAGAGCGAAGTTATCATTACTGCGCAAACAAGACCAGATATAGCTTGTGCAGTTACATTACTTGCCCAAGTTACTGCAGAATATTTCCACAAAAATGAGAAGAAGTTCAAAAGCGAAATAAACAAGATTATTACAAAACTTTGTAACAACATATACAACTCATTAACATATTCTAAATTAGATAATATTAGTCGTAAATTTCAAGTATATTCTGATGCATCATTTGCATATAATTATGATAGATCTTCATACATTGGATATGTAATACTTTTATCAGACAAATATAAGATATGCCAGCCACTCTGTTGGGCTTCATATATATCAAAACGTATAACTTGATCTGAATTGCGTAGTGAGACCATGGAATTTTCTGATGCATTCGATATGGCTTAGTCTATTGAATTTGATCTATAATCTATCACAAAATTGAAAGAACCTATAACTATGATCACCAATAGTTTATTTTTGTTTGATATTGTGACCAAGGCTATCAGCACGACCTAGAAGCGATTGATGATTGATTTAAAAACGATTAAACAATCATATTATAACTTCGAGATTGATACCATTTATGTTGTTAACTCTGCAAATAATTTAGCAGATGCGTTAACGAAAATCAAGAATGAAAATATTTTAGACCGTGTCTTATCAAGTTCTGTATTAGACCATCCAATTAAACAATGGGCAATCAGAACTAATACTAAGGACGGTGCTTCGGACAAAAAGAAGAATAGGGAATGTTAATATGTATTTACACAAAAATTAATTTCTACGATACACTATTTACACGTTAGAAATCCCGTTAAGATATTTTATACTGTGAGTAAATTATTTACTACTTTTATGTTTATGAGGCGATTCTATGTTTTTGGTTGATATTTCTGTTTTATGATGTTTTGATAAGTTTTACTCATAATACAATTATGTTTTACTATTTGTTTACCAATATAAAAGACGGCCTCGAAAATCCATCTCTTGGATTTTCTTGGTATCGATTATCAATTTTACACAACACAGTTTAGCGACACAAATATGGGCACTAGGGTTGGCTATTGCCCGAGTAACCGGTGGACAACGTGCTTGTCTACCGATTGAAAGATAGGTACACTTTATAAAAATAAGATAAATTAATTGTTTTAATTTCGTCCATACAGTGCAGAAATATTATTTCAAACTGTATATTTTTAATGAAAAATTAGCCCTCTAAGGAGGGCAGATATAGGAATTCTTACTTTTTCTATGAAATTTTCACGTTCTTCACCCCTCATAAACACATCCATTTTGGAACTTTTTACCGTTCAGCCCTCTACGGAGTGCAGATATAGGAACTCTTACTTTCTATATATTTTTTCACGTTTTATTAACCTCTATGCACTGGCCTGAAAAACACAAAAGCCCTCTACATCGGTAAGTAAATGCTCTAATAACAGTACTAAAATCTGCAATTACCCGAGAGAGCATACTGCGATAATTTAGACAGGCGCAATTACATTACGCTCAGCAAACAGTATAACTATAAAGGGTGAGCTTGGCCAGCAATCAGAATAAATAAAATTATCAGTTAACAGAACGAGAGCTGGCCCAGAAGGTTAAGCGCAAGTGAATACGTTTACACAATCGGAAAATTGAGAACACAGATAAAGGCACATATGATAATCTGCAGTGAAACGATAACGGCCTCTAATTTACTCGTAAAGCTATGACTATCACAGTTTTTAAACTGTGGTACTGTGTTTAAGCAACCCATTGGGTGACTCCTAAAATTCCAATTTGTGTACATACTCAAATTAAGTAAAAATTTCACAAAATGCGTATTTGGTGACTGGAGTGACACCGAAAATCAAAGGGACGCAGAATGAGTAATTTTTTGTACACGTCACCTGTATGAGGTGAAACCTCATGTCTTTGGTCACATTTTGAGTACTTTTGGTACTCGTATATGGTACCAATTCACCTCCCAAGTGGGGTAGCCATGGGAGAAGTTTTTTAGCGTCTAATGGACGACTCCTAAAATTCCAAATCTCATCAATAATAAACACGAATATTTGGTACAAGTACTTATAAAAGAAAATAGGAAAGAAACATTACGTTTTTTGAAAAAATACATTAAATCTCTTGGAAAATCATTTCTTTTTATTTAAAATTTGCGTAACCAGTTTACGTAGTTAGCTTCAATAGCCAGCTGTAATGTAGCCCTATGGCATCTAAGCCAATCAGGACTAGCCATATGGCCGGGCCAACGAAAGCACAAAAAGCGGCACCGCCACAAAGGGCGATGTGGGCTCCCACCCTACTCGACACGGGCCCCGAAAAAGGTGCACCGGCCGGGGCCTGAACTCGCAACCACCCGCATGCCAAAGGGTCGACATTGTACTGTACTGGTTTTGTGTACCCCTTGGCATATCAAATCAAGATGGGGTATCAGACACGTATAAATC
>JAULBU010064580.1:0-11163 GCA_032358235.1 Odonthalia washingtoniensis
GTTTGAAGAATCTATTGAAATGCTCATATGGTGATGCATCAATAATATTTAGACTTCCAAACTTAGAGAGGTCTTCTACCATGTGGCCTAGTAAATGGAACTTCAATGTGTGGATTCCAGTATCTCAATGTTTCTGAAATGTCTCTATGCATTGCAATTTGAGAATATTAATTATTTCCTCGATGTCAGCTATCGATTCCTGTGACCATCCGAGGGAGTTATCTTCCTATAGGAAATCTTGCATTAATATTGTGCAATTTGTGAAAATGATTTTTCAAAGGAGAATCATCCTGGTAACCAGTAACTCTATCAATATATCCTGCCACGAAAGTAAAAACCATATCCAAACATTTATAATATTTTCCGTCCAACATTTCCCGAATTGAATTACTTAGGAAGAAACCGTTCAGCTGTTGGGACTTCTCCGTTCTTGAAAAGTCAACATGGAAACAAGGTGCACCAAACTGTTTTTCTATTGCAGCAAGAAGTGAATTAAAAGCCGGTAGCAATGCCTCTAGCTGTGTCCGAAATTGTTTCCCGTTATTCCGTTTGTCTATGCAGTTCATTGTTAAGAATGGACTGGACAGATTTGTCATGAAACATGTTTTGATTGCTTTAAAATTACCGAGATGAAGGTTATGCATTGGTTCATACGTAGCAATTAAGAAGACACTTGAAAGAAGTAGGTGCGGATGTCTCTTCTCCAGCTTCTCCAAAAATCGGACCCATGGTGCGACATAAATGTCCTACAGAATGTTTTGTGCTTCCCTTTATACAAAATTCTTCTCTAGTGTGGACGACGCTTTATTTGCTGATTTGAACAAATTGGTAACGGTATTCCTTCTGATTCGTACATATTAAACAGTTCTGGGCGATATAATGCAGATATTGTACCAGTATTTAAATCTGTTGAAGTTCCTAAGCATCTCACGCATGGGCGTGTGGTGGTAAATTTATGTAGAACTTCATATATGTCTTTTCTTTCTGTTATGTCACAGCAGTATGACAGTATCACAGGGAATCAATTTCATTTCATCTTGGTTTTGTACATACCGTAAACCGTTCTATGGAATTTTCAATTAACGGCGCAATAACAGTAGTCATTTCGTCATGCAACGAAACTATGTTATCATCCCTATCCCTCACTGACGAGGTCAATGGGACGTGATCTTCAATCGCAATAATTTCATCACTGTCTGTGTCACTATTTCCACAGTAGTCCTCTATGACTCTCTCTGACTGTGATCCTTGTAAGCCAACAGGAAGAAATCCAACTAATGTATAACCTTTGTCCATCAGAAATCGTCTGAATTGTACAGACATATTCAGAGATATTACATGTATGGAATAACCATCTAAGGATTGCGACTTCAAATTTGTTGCTGTTTTATCAGTATATATCTGTAACATTCCAACGAAGGACTTCAGTGACGTGTCACTACTTTGATTTCACTCAATTGAATACATTTAATTTGTCATTACATGGTTGGTTATGGACATGTACAACTGTGCAAAGAATTCGGAGTGCAGAGGATGTGAGATATAATCACGGTCAACCTCGTCGAAACAAGGTCTAAATGCCACATCTTTTGCACTAGTAACATTCATTTGTATACGTAACACACCAATGACGTCTTTTTTGTATAGGAAATCTTTTCCATTGTCGTCTGACGCAGTGTTTTATGGTACCTCCATTTGTTTGAAAACCGTCATCGATTAAACTCCGATCTACTGTTCTGTCCACAATTGACATGAATTTATTCCAATCATTTATGTGGTTACGAACAACATCTGCACTAAAATTATCTCATCGAAGCATCTGGATTACCATACGTACATCGTCAACTCCAATTTGTTCTGATAAGGTTACCAAATGATGTACTGTAACTTTTACATCTTCCACGCCAGGTCCTTCGTAATGGACATCGGATCTGTCCGTGTGCTGCTGATAACCGTTTACAATTGTTGCATGTCGCATAGTGTACAATCCCTTCCTCTTATTTTACTTGCATGGCGTGGCATGTCTTTTTAATCATCCCAAACGTCTGTGGAGTATGTGCAATACGTTGCATGGCAGACGGATCTTTTCGTTACCATTATTGTGGAATGTCAGATCTAGAGCGAGAACTGGAATATTGGTAGAATAATTTGATAATAGGGACCAACTTATTCACGGATATTTCTTACTTTTTACTGCCAGTACCAGTAGTAGATGCTGCCACTGTAAGTAGTTAAAAGAAATGTAATCAGGTTTCAATTTAAAAAATGTAAAACGTTTCCTCCATATGGATGCCGAAAAAGTGCAGAAAATTATATAATTGATTTCCTGTTGTAAAAAATCAATTATTTATTTTTTTGTAAATTTTCGGCTTCCATATGGAGGCAACGTTTTTGCAGGAAATTAAATAATTGGTTTTCCCAACAAAAAATCAATTATTTAATTTTCTGCAAATTTTATGGCCTCCATATGGAGGAAATGTTTCACATATTTTCTGTTGTCGGCAATGTGTAAGTAAGATGACAGCCTGTATTAAGTAAATACATGACATTGCAAAAAATGACAGAAACATATACACATTTAACTAGAACCGTTTCTGAGAACAAATGTACACTTTTCTTTAGCATATATGTAGAAATAGACTTTGACCTGCACAGTAAAAAAGATAAATTCATTCAAGGAGCAATTTTGAACCTAACGGCGCCTCTTCAACATCTACAATGCTTCAATCATACATATTTTGTAGTTCATCGTCTCCGTCATCATCCCTTTCATCGGGTTCTCCGTCGCTATGATTACGACTAGGCGGACTTCTTGAACTTTGTGATGTGTGAACAGATAACCGTTGACCTTTTCTACGAAAACTGCATCCATATGCGTATGAAATAGCATCTTTAAAATTTCTACCGTCCGGCATAATAAAAATATGATACCTCAGTGCTCATTTTCCATTCCATCCTGTCCCTGCATGCTGAACGTAACTATCTCCAATGAAAATAGACTGTGGGGAATTTGAATTTCATGCATTTTCAAACAACCTGCAATTCTGTCTCTTTCCTCCTGAATTAAATGGACCTAACAATGGGATCCAGGGTTTATCTATAAGGATACACCTTCATTATCAGTTGTAATTCTGAAGTAACCGGGGGAACCACTCTTCCTGACCTAGAAGTCATTGTGACCATGTTGTGGTGAACAATTCCTACAAGTGATCAGAAAGTGGCGCCCACCTTTTGAAATTTTTGTCTGCCATTTACAATTGTTATCTAAATTCTAGAATGAGCACAACAATCCAATTCATAAGTCCAGTGCAGAACGGCGTTTTAGATATCCATACATATTCAGGATAACTTCCATTTGATTTTCAAGTAGACTTCTTGTACTGGAGTAATATCCAATGACATTTTTCTGTCATTTTCGTCATTTCCAGAATTACCAATGTTGATAATAGAACTCCAATGATCTCAATTTCTTTTATCTTTCAGCGCCTCTTCGCCCGGAAACCATGTTTGAATTCCGTTAAACATTTCACCAATTGTCTCTGAAAAATTTCATGGTTTTCCTTAAACACTTCTATATACTTCGTCCTCAAAAAGTCATCCATGTCGAAAGAATCATGCATACTCTCCAGAAGGCAGTAACAATCACTCTCCAATTGCTGCGTATTCATGTAGAAGTAACAAGTTCACAGCTTCTTTCAACATTCCTTCTTTTACGTAACCATTTCTCCGATTATGTGTGATCTCTGCGGAGTTCCATATGTTCTGCTTGCATGTAAGCAGCCCAGGTCCAAGAGATATCTCTCAATCCTAGTAATTGATTACACGTGAAAAAAATGCGCACGATGGGAATATGGGATTAGTGCCGACTTCAGCATATTCTTCGTATCATATAAAATTTCCACATCCACTTTTTTCTTGTGTTCTCCGTTCGTCCTGTCAAAATTGATTTTTCTCGCCCGTGCTTCTTGACTACTACGATCCCTCGTACCTCCATTGATGGTATCGTCTGTTACATTGTGTCTCCGGTGTTGGAGTATTTCTTCAACGGTCACTACATCTCTACACATCTTGTTTATTCTATTCCACATAGCACAACATCCCGTGGCATAAAATTTCGAGGTGGTTCGTTATCATAGGCGCCAATGTCATTTTCCACGGTAAACCTTGGCAAAGGCCTCGCCATTCTATACGTTCGTTCCTATTCTTCCACCATCAACATCGACGATTGCGCCTCTACTCGATTAATACGACCTACCACAAGCATCATCACACTGTTGTAGCAACACTTTCTTCAAAACCATCATATCAGAATAAACTTCTTCACACATCTAGTCAAATTAAAAACAACGCCATACAATTTGATCGTTTCAACAGCAACGTCACACTTCATATATTCTTCTCCACCAACATCAGCCACAAGAATTTTACAATCAATTTCAACGTTCTACATCCCATTCCACGACAGTTTTAAACTTCCTTTTCAACACGGAACTGAGCAATACCACAACATGTCATCTTCAACCTCTACTGGAAAATTCTCAGCCGGTCAAAATTCAGCCCCTGAATCTGAATTCACTCGGTTTCTGCTGTTTTCCTTTATTGACAGTTTCTCCAGTTCATCTTGCAAAGATAAATTCAACTACAGGAATGTCAACTTCAAGAATTATGTGGAATGGTTGAGGTTCCATGACGACCGGATTTTCAAGCGCATAACAGCACGTTTCAAAAGCAAGGCTAATGACAGAAAAAAGGCTTTGAAACAATCGGTATTCGAATCTATAGGAGCTAATGGTGACAAGGTCCCAGCAGAAATGGGTTCTCAGCAAGTGCGTCATATAGCCCGTGCGTCTCTCTCCATATACACATATGGTTGTAGAGATGAACGCACACTGCAACTTTTCACTGACTTGTTTACTGACATTTTCACTTCAACTGGATTCTTAGTTGGTCCATCATTCATTCACATGATCATCCAATCAACTGGAAAAATACCAAGACAGAACCCATTAAACATTTC
Organism: Odonthalia washingtoniensis; assembly: GCA_032358235.1. Classification (NCBI taxonomy): domain Eukaryota; phylum Rhodophyta; class Florideophyceae; order Ceramiales; family Rhodomelaceae; genus Odonthalia; species Odonthalia washingtoniensis. The sequence goes on from JAULBU010064580.1 coordinate 5,018, forward strand.
TATCCCAGCAACTTTTGAATGTCTCCTATTTTACCACAGCATTTCATTTCTCTCTGAGACCATGTCGAGAAAACATTCTGAGACGCGTAATAGAAATATTCTCAGCATCAAACATTTCACTGATACTAGAATAGGGTTCGTTTTTTAAACAATTTTCAAGACGTGGGCAAGACTGGCAACATCATTAGACATTCCTCTAGTCAGGACAATGATATCACCCTACATCTTTTACAACTCAACAACATCAAGATTCGAATTTCTTTCCACAAGGAACGATGGTTTTCCCCCAGTTACTCAAGAAACAAAATTTATGGCAGATGATGAACCAGTCACTATCGAATAATTGGTGTCCAAATAAGATTTTAATAGAACAAACAGAGTGGATACAGCATTTCGTTACATCGCATCTTCATGTTTTACCAACATACACAAAATATTGTGCAACATTTCGTTGTACGACCCCGATTCCAACATGGAATAAACTCCAACGCTGAAACCTTTCTTTTGTGGTCCGCACAGTTCGGAATTGCTGCAATGATTTTTTGGTATACCTGGTCATGTCTCCGAGCCTCTCAACTTATCCGTTCCAGTTAGTAACACCGTGGGAATTTTCGTAGACGTTGATGAGAATATTTCACCTTCGGAGGAAACGGAAACAAGTAATGATAAGCGTGAACATTCACCGTCTTCCGAACAATTGCAAAGAAATATGAAGAAATCTAAGGATGGTTGCAACCAAGAAATGAAAATATCCCCAAAACTAATCTTTGGATATACCAACAAAAGTTAAAGGGGAATATGATGTCGAACAAGTAGCTTCAGGTGATCTGACTACAATGGGATTGAAAGCGATAGAAATGCTGAAAATAATTTCTGTTTCTGTTATGACTGCGATTTTCAGTCCCTTACTGACATACATGAAGATTCTATGGGTCAGACTCTACAAGATAATGTTCATTTCATTCTAACAGGCCCTCCTTACAACATTATATATATCAACGACTATCCAAATTCATATCAGGATCTGTTCACGGTAGAAGACATGAAATAAATAGTAGATTTCTCCGAAATGATTTGACACCAGGAATTCATGCGCATATTTTTTCGGAAATGCAATTTTCTTCCAGGGTTCAACATATTAAGTCGAAGAAGGAATTAATACCATTGGAAAACCTCTAAGATGATGAAATTGGAAAAGAATGCAAGACTGAAATAAATGTTTTCAGTGTGGAGGAAAAACCGTTCCATTACACGAAGACAAGGGGTTACTAGGCATTAGATCCAAGAACACCCAATCTCAAGCATCTCTCCGTGGTTGAACATGCTTTACACTTCTGAGAGAATGTTATGGTATGGTATCACGCTATGGAAAGGATTAACTACAGTCGTTCCGGGATAATTACTTCTGTTCATTCGGGAACATGTAATGAAATGAACACCATCCCAAGGGTCCCAATCAACGAAAAGGTATTTCATCCATCTCAGACGGAATCTTCCAGTCGAATACCAATGCTCCGACCAGAGCAAAATTCAAGACAGTGGATTATGGATATTATCCTCAAATTTACCCATCCTGGTGAGTTGGTTGTGGATCCATGCGCGGGTACATTTTCTGTGGCAATTGCATGTATGCTTCTTCCAAAACATAGGAAATTTGTCGGTAGTGATATGGATGATAACTGTTTGGAATTCTACTGGACACAACTAGTCGAAGTTTTCGCTCGTCAGTTACTCAACGGTGAATCAGATATTGTTGGCACGGAAGGAGACCTGCTTTCATTACAACAATATTTGGAAGATCTTAAGCCATTGCCGTGAAAAAAATTGATGTATGGGATATTCCTCCTGGACTTCCTACAATTCAGACTTTCCCAAAGCACGTTCGTCACTTCATCTCACAAGCCATTGGTGATCATCTTTGTATACCAACCGTGTTCCCACACCGTGGGACTAGTAGAAAATATCATGGAAGCTAGCTCTTGATGGAATACCTACAAATTTGTCGCTTGCAATGAAATTAGGGGCACTAGGTTAAGAACTTTACATTTATTACGGTCCTGATCATGTTCATCACGTTAAAGACAACTAGTTCTTTTATTTTCATTTTTCCCGTCAATTTATCTTAAAGTTGTCTCTTGTTATGTACATTACATTAAACACTTATCACTATAACTACAATGAGTAAGCTATTATAAATGATTTAACTATACACTGTCAATGCCGTGACAGCCTGTCACGGTACAAGTAATAATATCTACGATATATTCTGAGGACATAACATATACTTAATAACTTGTCACATGTCTCAGAATGGCAGCCTGTCATGTTACGGTACGATGACAGGCTCTCATTCTGAGAATATAACATTCCAATATCCAGTTTGATCCATTACGATATGAGCAACCAGACATTTCGATAACTACAACACAGCATGGACAGCTCGTACAAATAATGTTTGAACAAATTATCACACTCACCTACCCATACATGATTGTTCGACACAATCATGTACGGGTATGTGGGGGAATCACTTTGAAAAGGGAGACATCCGTAGTACTGGGGCATCCGTTTTCGGAGTGAACTATATCGGAACGTAACGTTTTTCCTACCCTTCCACACTTGAAGTACGCAACAGTAGGAAATTTGTTACGTTTTTCCCTTCCTCAAGTTGCGGAAGAGAAAGACTAACAACTCATACCTAAATCTAAAAATGCATTGAAACAATTCATTCTACCCAAATATAAAAAGTAGATAACCATTTACGACTCCGCAAGGGCCAAGAAGTCATGTTCCGCTTCCCAACCTGCACAATATCGCAAACTATTTCCTACCTTCCCCCACTTCGGGATGACAAAATCTAACTACTAAAAAACTAATAACTAATAACGCAAACGATTTCTTACCTTTCCGCACTTTTTGAGGATTGTAGTTACAAGAATGCTTGGCAAGGAAAGGAAGGGAATACAAAATTGTCCACAACTGATGCAAAGCTTCCCTTAAATAGACATTTTACAACAATTAGATGTACGTGAAATATTATTGTTACGAAAACCCTTTTACCTCTTCAAATTATCGTAACAGTAATCAGAACAGGTGAAACGGTTTTTATAAATTTCCCAACGACGTGTTGACAACTTGAACATGTACAATTCATATCCAAGTTGCCACCACGTCATTGATTACTTAAAATTCATATCGTTATAAAATCTATTCCATTTATTATTGATTCCAATTTCCTGATGTGCACCATTGATTTGAACGTGTCCATTAAATCATTTAACTGACACGTTACATTTCTAATCTCTCACGTCAATGTTGAATATGTACCATACATATCCAAGTTGTCACCACGTCGATGGGAACTTAGAATCATATTCTTATAAAATCCCTTCTATTTCTCATTGCATCCAATTGCCTAATTTGCATCATTTATGTGAACGTGTCCATTACATCATGTAACGGACACGATACATTTATAATCTCTCACGAAAATGTGAATGCGTCTCTTTCAGCTCCGCAATATAGGCATTCATGACGTACATTAATTGCATTGCTGGTGGCTTTCCTGCATTCCTCTCTGATATTTTTGTATTGCTGGAAGTCATACACACACTACTGTAATCACTGTCTTCATAAAATTGGATTAAAAAGTTGTGACGGCAATGACCAAAATTGGGCCCAAATTATTTTTATGATTAATTGTCGCAACTGCACGTAACTACAAAACACTGATTTCCCTGCCTTCAAAAAGTTACCAGTTTTCGATAATATGAATGCCCTGGGAAAAAAAACGATATTTGAATGTCCATTCTATGAATAGCCCAATGCGGACGTTCATATCGGTAAAATAAATAAATGGTTCCCTGACACATCCATACACTTTCACCGCTTGGAAGTAGGCATTCATTCCCGGAAATACAGACGGAGGATCTGCGATTTGGGTGATGTGGTTATTGATTCATTAGATGTTTGGATGTCGGAGAGAGTGGGAGTTGTGAAGTGTGTGTTTTACTGTTTTAGATTTATGGGGATTTGTGGCGGACTTCAAGCCCCTATACTATAATTACAAACCATCACAAGTTGTGATGTTTTGTCATTATAGTGTATGACATACTGTTCCATGTGGCAATAGGATGTCGAAGGATATGTTTAGGAATTTTTTAGATTTGGTGGTGTAAGCTTTATCGTGCGTGAGAATAGCAGCTCGATTCCCGCAGGTGACATCGTGAACGGAGACCAGCGTTTCAGTGATTGCTGGTGATACCACTGCCTTTGTTTTTATATCGTCATTTTTGTTGGAATTGTCATATGCGTCGTATGTGTGATGGGGGTACGATGTGTAGTGGCGGTTAGAGAAGTTAGGTTGTGTAGAATTTTTCGAAGGAGGGGACCAGAGTGGGATGTATGTGTTGTATGTACGCCGCTATCAAGGATAAACGTATCGGGATGTGGGGGTGTATAATCCTGATCATCCAAGTGGGGGCATGTAGTGGAAGATTATTTGGATACAGTGGTTGATCATTTATGCATCTTGATTTCGGTATGGTTTGGCGGTAGTTGGATGTATTTTGAGATTGATTACCTGTAAAGCAATTGTTGTTCTTTCTTTATGCATTTGTTTATATGTTGAGAGGATGATTGGGGTCTTTTCATTCGTAATCGGAGTGGTCGAGAATTTCACTGTAGGTGGCTATATGGTCTTTGTAGAAATTTTTGTTGCGGTTTTTGTATGAGTAGTTTGTTGTTGTTGGGATTTAGTTATTAAATTTGCCATGATGGCATTGTTGTTGTTGTAGTATAGATATGTTGGAGTAGTTCTCCAACATATCTATACCTATAGTATGGAATTGTTTAAGGTTGGTTTCAAGTTAGTTCTATTGATATTATCATTATTTTCAATGCTTGCGTTGACCTTGGTATGTTGGTTACCCATAAAGGGGTAAGATAGGAATTTTTTGAGTGTTAGCGTATCCCTTTTATGATGAACTTACTAGTGGTGTCTTCATCATCGATTTTTCGGGAAACTTGCCGTGATCATTAGAGTACTCAAATTGTCGGGAGCCCTGACGTAAGCTTCGGCATTGCCGTAGTTGTTTAGAACTATATCGAAAGCCTGGATTTCTAGTAAATTGTGATCGGCATGCGTTCTTTTAACTTAACGTTTATTTCTGTTGAACTGTTGTGATAATTAGGCATGGATTTATTGGTGTGCTTGGTGTGATGACTAAGGTAGCGATTTCAGATGGTAGTTATGCTAGTATTACACTGGAAAGTGCTGTTACCGATCGGTGATTGTTGGGGTCAAAGGTTTAATTTATGTTTTAGATTTAGATAGCGACTTGGATTGTTTCCGCTTCACATCGAATCGCTAATAGCCATGGTTCTATATTGTCCTTATCTAACGTTGGGATGGTAGGTTGATGAAATAGCATTTGGAATGTCATTTGTACCGAGTTCAGTATAGGGATTTGGTCAACGTTTTGTGCAATTTTTGTATGATGGGTGTGGTATATATATTATATGTAAATGTGTTGTTGTAGTTATGTGTATAACGTAATGATGGTTATAATATGAGATATGAGTGCTGTATAATTACTGATCTGATAGGTGATCGTTTGTTAGATGGGATGTTATTTGTGTTATGTATTATAATATTTGAAGTATTATGTGGAAATAGTATATGGGCATCCTTCGGATTTGATATGATGGTGAGAGAAAGAATGACTGGGAGGGTTATATATGGTTGTATTAGGATTATGGTGGTGATATTTGGGGATGTTGGGAATAATGTGTTGTTATTTCAGTTTGTGAATGGTTGTAGGTTGCGTTGAAGGGCCCATAACCTGTGATGTGTCAAGAACGATGAAGAGAGAGAGAACAAACTTTGACTCTCCCTTCGTGTAGTGATGCTTTTAATTATGTTCAATTGTTAAAAGGTGAATAAACGTGTAGCATGTAAAGTGCCAGTCAAGTCCATTGTGATTGGCTTAGACGGACAGGAGAAAGTCTCACAACTTTCAACATCTTATTTTCTCCTACACATTTACACTTTACATCAGTAATGTACATTACCTTTCGTTTCTTTCCGTCATTGTGATGCACTTGCTGTACAAACGTCACGCTTCTGCTCTGCAGTAGGCGTACAC
>JAULBU010064591.1:0-11163 GCA_032358235.1 Odonthalia washingtoniensis
GCCCGTCCAATCGAACCGTCGCAGAACTTCCCACCGCCGTCACCGCCACACCGGACTCTTCCGCATGCCCATTGGTTGGTGTGGTGGCCATTTTCTTCTTCGTCGCTTGTCTCGGTTGCGCGGTTGATCAAATTTGGCACTTTGTTTCCGTCATCCGCGATGAATGAAACAAAGTGTCAACGTTTTGGAAAATATAATTTGTTGTTAAGTCATGGCGTAGGCGCTCCACAGACGTAACAAAAACATTTATTTAATAATAAAAATCGTTCATGTGTAAAGTTCAGACAAAAAATTGTGAACTGCAATGTCATTCTTGCCAAAAACCGATTCGGTAGGATGGCCATTCTACCGGATTTTTGCTTCCCTTTTTTCGGTACACTCTGCAATTTGGTGTACGGTACGAAAATTTTACCGAAAAAGCAAACGTTGGGAATTTGCTAAAACCCACTAGTCTGGAGGTCTAATGGGACTTTTCGAAAGAATAATATAAGAATAACAGAGTGTTATTGTTCAGTGAATTATTAAAAATGACTTATAAATGTGGGAACACGGTGAACACCTGTAATGTTAAGTCACAACTGACAAAAATTGCTTTTCATTTTGCGTCTAAAAAGCAAAGTAAATGAATTTTAAATTACTTGCAAAAGTCAGTAAAAACCACCGTCATGTTTATTTTGTTTAGGGTTTTGCAAAACACAAATACAAACCGAAACCAAAACCACAATTTGCAAATCACAAATTAAAGTGCAAAAAAATCATTTGTTTCCCTCCCTCCATACCCGCACCAAAAATCGAAATAAATGAAACGATCACACACAGAATTGCAACACAAAGCAAGAAACCCTTCCCCGTACCCGCACCCAACAAAAAAAAGAAACAACTGAAACGATCGATTTATTTTTTAAAAAAACAAAACAATTAAAACGATCACACGCACATTTACAACACAAAGCAATAACCCTTCCCCCCGTACCCGCACCCAAAAAAATTCAAATAACGTAAACTATCACTCGCACCTTTGCAACATATAATAAGAACATCCCCCCCCCCCCCCCCCCCAGTACCCGCACCCCCTGCACCCGCAAAAAAGTATAACTGAAATGATCACGTTTTTTTAAAATAGCAAAATAACTGAAACGATCACACGCAGATTTTCAACACATAGAAAAAAGGATAGACGAGGATAGATGGCTGGAGGCACGGCGTCGAACGAAAATTCACCATCGAGTGGCGGGATATGTGATATAATCTCTCAATATGGGAGTGGTGACATAGCAATGGCACGGATAAGTGGTATGATATTAAAAAAGAGGTTTAGATTCAACACATCATGGGATATTATATCATTGAAGTCTGTAGTATTTTTCGAGGCCCATCTCGCACGTCATGGGGAATCTCAGAGCCTGTTTGAGGATGTTCTCAAACGATTTCATGGCCAAATTCCAGATGACATTTGGGCGTCAACTACAAAACCGAACTGGAAATCACTAAATGATCGATACAAAAAGATAATTTCAGATCATAGGGTGGCGAGTAGAGAAAATGAATCTGCATTAGGAATTGTATAAATAAGGGGGGAGGGAGGAATTAATGGACGACATTGTTTTGGCCGTCGATAAGTTCGAAGAGAAAAGGAGGAATGAAAGGGACGAACAAACGAGTATGGATAGAATACTGCATGAAGCAGTTGAGTACATTAGAAATAGAGCGGTCGCCGTGGTTGGTGAAACAAATAAAACAGAAGTATTATCACCGCCTTCATCAACAAACTCAGTACTTGGTTCTGCATCCAGACGTAGCACCTTCGAATACGAAGATGACGAACGTAATTTATTAGATGAACAAATAATAAGGATATCCGATTATGAGTCGAAACGACTCAAAATGGATGAAGAGATATTGGTTTTTCAACGAGAATCTGAAAAAAAATACAACGAACAGTTTGAATAGAGATCAGGAATTTAATAAGCGTCGTCTTGCTTTGGAAGAAAATCGCTTTGAATTATCAGAACGTCGGCATGTTATGAATAGTGAGGAACGTAAACAAATTTCAACATTATTAACAGCTCTAACGAAAGAATTAAGGAAGAAATCAAATAGCAATAATCGTTAAGGACTTAATGCACTATTACATACATGATAATTTTAAAAATTAAATTAATATAAATTAATATGTTCGGAGGTAACGGTCGAGGGTCCGCAGTTCCACCTCGAATGCATTTTGAACTTGGCCTCCGTGTTGAACACTTACTTTGAAGTTCCAACGTATTGCAGATACTTTGTACATCAGCACAATGGGTGCTTGTCGACATTTTAACGTTTAAAATCCTGTGAAGACCACATTTGCTTCATGTTCTTGTAAGAATGTTCTACTGGGACACGTACGGTACTCATTGTCGTATTAACAACTTGTTGGAAAGGAGTTGAAAAGCCTCTACTAAATGGTACCTGCAACCAAGGCCGCAATATGTACGCTGTATCTCCGTATACATAATATTGTTGCTCTTCAATTAGCAGATAATTTACTGAAACATTATCCATTCCGCTCTGGCGATAAAGGTTAATGTCGTTCCATCTTCCTGTTTCGGGCCCAAACAAATGAAAAAATAGCCCATTGGGCGTAGTTATTGATTGGTAAATTATGCAGTGTAATAGCTTGTGCCCGGAATAACACGCCCTTTGATTTGCACCTTCTCCTCCAGGTCTGCACATTTCGATTTTTGTGCAGTCTATGAACCCGACGAAATGTGGCAACAACGATCGTTGAACCCTTACCGCTTCCGCATACCTTTCGATCCTCTCCGTCATTAGATCGGCCCTGAAAGATGTCAAAATGTGGCCCCAAGAGTCGATGAAATGCTTTACCCCCCCCCCCCAAATGCCTCAGAAAGAACCGATATTTGTATGCCAAATATCTGTTCGAGGTCCACCCAACGGCATGGATCTACTAAAATCCCTAATATTATGCAGCATGCTGTACATTTATCACATGCATATTTTGATCTGGCGGTGCTCCCACCGGAATAGTAAATTATATCTGACTCCTTTCTTATTTTCTTCGGTAGAAAGTGAAATTGCTTGAGGAATTCTTCATCAAATCAAAGTTTATGCACCTGACATGTCGGTTTCGTGTTTTTATTTTTAGTAGATCTTGTCTACTTTTTTGACATTTCTGCTGTAGTCGTATAGGTAAGGCCACATCAGCTCTGACGATAATCGCCAGTCTTAACATATTTGAATACCTTTTTATTCGTTGTTTATTCTTGTAAATAGTATAATCAGTTTGCCTCATTTTTTCGTATGAACGTCTTATCACCAACTTCCCGCAGTATGTCTCATCCCGAGACATAATTTTTGAAAATTCCCATTGTCAATATTACAACAAAAGCAAGTGAATTCTAAAAATAATTCACTTAGCGAATCTCGAAAAGGGGTACAGATTGATTAGATTTAGTCGAAGTGTTCCCAATTTAGGCAGCTCCATTCGTGGCCATTTAATAGGGAAATAAGTTTCAGGGCATTCCTTTGGAGCCCAATTGTGCCCCAAAGTGTGCTTGGACAAATTTGACCAATTTCTTTTTAACTAAAAAATAGGAGCAATTGGCCAATGATATGCGATGATACTTTGAGAATATATCCGTTCGTGCACGTACAGCTACAACCGAATCAATTTGGAGTGCATATTGTAGTGAAGATCTGCCCATTTATAATTTTGATCCATCTCAAACCCATGTCATGTTCACCGCCGTGGTGGGAAAGAGGTCCCCACGAATTGATCGATATCAGGGTTTCCTGGTGAGAAAATCCCATTTAAAGCGCGAGATGGGCTGGAACGTGGGATGGTAGAGCTTAATTGTGCGCCGTCAACTACATCATCAACATCATCAACTTCATCAACTTCATCAACTTCATCAACTTCATCAACTTCATCAACTTCATCAACTTCATCAACTTCATCAACATCATCAACATCATAAGCATCATCAACATGCAACATTTCAGTCAATATTCAAACTCCGAAGATGTCGAAGACGTCTTCAATCATGTCGAACAGTTTAACAGAAACGGAGATAGAGTGGTGGTGGAGGAAGTTCGGGAAGGGTATGAAATTCTGGATGAATACGAACGTATGCCCGAGTACAAGTAACGCAATTCCCAGAAGCGAGACCTAATTCGTAGAATAACAGCGCATTATGACAACCGGTACGAGAAGAGGACTAATACTAACAACGAATTTATGTACAGAAATGTGAAACGAATCAGCGAAGCGAGCGGCGAAGCGTCCGAAGCTATAATAGTAGGAATAAAGAGGAGGCGACCAAGGGGGTCGAAAAACCGACAATTAGATGTAGTAAAAAGTGCGGGTGAGCAAGCGATGAAAAAAAGAGAAGGGAAACATTTCAGTGCGACGGATGCCCTTCAACTTGCAAAAGCATGGATCAGGGTGTCTGGGGAGGGTACGGCACAAAATGGGAAAACAATGTGGGAGAGCATCACTGAGTTCTGCGAGTTGAAATATGATTTGAAGCGCACACCTGGTGCGCTGAGGGTAAGGTGGCAAAATCTATAGAAGGAAACGCTGATCTACCTTGGGGCCCAAAAGAGTATGGAAAATGTTCAAATGAGTGGTATGACAGAAGAAAATATGGGAGAGTTAGTGATGAAACTATACTGCAAGAAGGCAGGCAAGCAACTGGAAGATGGAATTTATCAAGTTGCAAAACCGTTTAAATTCATGTTGGTGGCCAACTACCTATCAGAACACCTGAAGTTTGTTGGTCGAACCGAAGAAGAAGAAAGAAAAGTAATTAGTTCTGCAATTGGTATAGAAAGTGTTGACAATTATGTAAATGTAAGTAGAAGTGCAATTAATGGTGGAAGTGAACGAACTACAGCCACTGCTGTTGAAAGTGGAGGTGATAGCACAATAAAAAAATCCCGTACAAAATACCGAAAGGTACTAAAGCGAAGAAACGTGAAGGAATTAATGAAACGAAACAACTAAAAAATGCAACTACCATCACTGAGATGACTGGAACAGTGAACCTAAACAACCATGTGTTGGAAAATATGGCATTTGGTCAATACGTGCAATGAAAAAATGACCAAGATTACATGTTACTGCAATTACTACCGAAAACATCTAGACAATAAAAAATAGTTCTGAATGAATTAATAAGACGACGAACGAAAGAAGGTGATGTTGCATGGACTGGGACTGGGGGAATGGCAGTTGGAGGTGGTGGAGGAGATGACATGGACGGAGAAGAAATTGAAGAAGGAAAAGGGAAGGAGGGAAAGGAAAGTGATTATGTAGCTGAATAAAGTTTTTTTAACAGGTTGGCAAATATCAGCCTGTTTTTTAATCTATGCGCTTTGAATTCCCTCAAGTGTTAGCAATTGTTCATTTCTATGTATTACTGTAGGTCTATTTGATGGTGTAGGGTGGTGTTGGGGACTATTGTGCGTCCATTTTCGGGAAGAAAGACGTGGATGTATGGCCAACTGTGGTAGAGAGTTAATGTTAATGTTGATGATGATTTAGATTTAGATGTAGATGTAGATGATGATTCTGATCTTTATATATATTCTTCATGACTGACACCTTCACTCGCTACGCACACTACCATCTGTCCTGCTTCCCCATCATCCTCATCATTATGACTACCTTCACTGTCGTCACCATCATCATCGTCATTCAACATGTGGTCCCATTCCTCCACGGCAGAACCAATTTTTTCATTTGCATTTTCATTTTTATTAAAGTTCTACATCACGCAATTCCACTCCGCTGTTCACATCGCTGACATACACTTTATAACCGTCACCTTTCAGTTTATATATACACTGTTTGGACTGAGTGTATTCATTGAGAGATAACCATTATGTGCTTTGGTTTTCACTGAATGGATCTTCGTATCGCATTCCAACCTGTCAGTCACAGACGTTTCATCACACTTCGCGTTTATGATTTGTAGTTGTAGGCATGAGGTGAATGTAAAAGTAATGAAGTATGTTGTGATATTAATTTATGAAATGTTGGTATAAATGGTGCTGATATTGTTCCAGCCGTTTACGTACATACTGATGCTTCTAGATACATCGTTGTTACATCAATAAATCTACATGCATCATTTGATTTAATCTTTCATGACTGTCCGAAACGTTCGAGAACATGTCTTCCGGTAGTCAAATTTTGCAATTTATAGAAGAACCTTTTTGGGTTTTGCAATCAATCTTTTTCTTAGATTCGTGAAAGTGGTTGTGCCAGCTTGGACGTTTGTGACAACCACAACATGTCGGGCCTTTTCCAAAGTGGTCATACAAAGAGTTGCATGAAGATAATTGTTTAGACATTTTCGGATGAATTTCGTTTGCTGGTGATGATCAGACCGAGTGTTTTTGTTTCTAATTGTTTGGCGTGATTGATTGTGAATTTTGGGACCTGATGAAAATTTTTTTTAAAGGGAGGGAACATGCGGAAATATCAGAACAAGTTTAAATAGGGTTTGTACGGAAGAAATTTGCATATATAATTGTTATCGTGAAATGTGAACAAGATTGAAAAACAGAATTGATTTCGAATTTCGTATATTTATTATATATCGTTCCTCATTCATGCGATGCTAAAGCATGACCCTCTTCAGCAGCCATTGTAAACATACCTTCATACATAATTGATGCCATTAAAGCATTACAAGTTATGCTAAAACATGACAAATAAGATTTGCATTTTTAGTTTTATTTTGCAGGTGTTTTTAATCCATATCTAGTATCCAGATTTAGCATCCAGATCAAGCATCCAGATCAAGCAACTACTACTTTCCGTTCAGGGACACCCTCGCAAGCGGAGCAAAATTCATCAATCGATTCACCTTGGCATATACCAACTTCCCCTATTTAAGACTGTTTTTCCTTGGTGCAGGAACAACTATTTCAGTCTCTTCACCATCACCACCACCACCACCACCATCATCATCATCATCATCATCATCATCATCATCATCATCATCATCATCATCATCATCATCATCATCATCTACATCTTATATCATATTTATCATACATCTTACATCATATTTCATAGATTTTCTACTTTTTTTTATTTTCCAATGATGAATAATAATGAAACCAACGGTTAACATTCTAGGTAACCGAACGACGCAGTCTAGCGAAGAACAGCAACATATTATATCTTACGTTGACTGGATATCAATTACTGCAATTTTAGAAATTTTAAATTCTACATTTGATAGATATCCTGAACATCTGAGGTCAAATTAGTCAGATAATATTACGCAGTATATGTCATCTTTAAAAAAATTACTAAGTTTTAAATCTGATGTTGTTGATCAAGTTGATGATGATGATGATGATGATGATGATGATCAACCAGAACTAAAATATAAATTTGATCCGTCTGTATTAGAAATCGCTAATTTATATGCAACTAAATATGATGAAGAATTTCGTAAATTCCTACCATAATTTATGAGTGATGCATGGCAATTATTAATACATCGTGGTAATCCAAGAAGACTTGATATTATTGTTACTGGTATAAAGCCTCACCGTTTTCATCCCTCTTGTTACACCACAGACCGATCCTTCGAAAAATGATTACGGACACTCGAATATCGTCAGCTTCAAAGCTTCGACACATCGACGCCACAACTGCGCAACTCATCACACATGCTCCAATCAAAATCCGCAACCACAAACATATTCAAAATCTCAACTCTCATTTACAATCAATGGACAAAACAATGACCGCAACTTCAGACACCATATCAGTTGCCATTTATCATACTCAATACTTAGCTGAAGCACACTGGTGGTCCTCTATGGGTACCAATTGGCCGCCTATTATTGAAACAGTCGATAAATGCACGTCATCGGCTTCTGTAGATGACTTAATTACCAACAAATCACTGTCTCATTCTTCCATGGCTTCAGTCGTACCTAACTTCGATGTGGATCCTTTTCCATCATCTTTTGATGATGGTATATCCAAAACGTCGCATCTAGATTACAGCTGTTTAAATTGATTGCAAAAAACTACATCAAAATCATCATCAAAATCATCATTCAAATAAACATTCACATGAACATCTGCATCTACATCTACATCTACATCTACATCTACATCTACATCTACATCTACATCTACATCAAAGTCATCATTCACTTAAAAATTATCGTCAACATCATCATCATCATCATCATCAAGACCTACATCAACATCTACATAAGAATCATCATTCGCATCAACATCAACATCAACATCAACTTCAACTTCATCCAAATCACGCGAACATCATCCGAATCACACGAACAATTCTGGGAGATACGCGTGTCGCAGTGCATCCACGGGGTATGGCTGTATAACACTCACGCGTATTGACTTCCCTATCCCTAAACCGCACGAGAACTTGATACAGTTAGCTGCCTTTATAGCCGTGTATCCAACATTATTCGATATCGGCTGTTCAACATCTGGACAAACCGTGCTTATCAATGCTTCCGCTTCAGGTGTCGGACAGTGGTGGTGAACATTTTAAAGGAATGAAGCGATATGTCGCACTTGTTGATGTTGAACGCGCACTAGACGACTTAGATCTATTAAGAGGAAAAGAACAGAAATAGTATAGACCACGATATGGGTGATGATATTCATATTCGCCGAAGAAGTCTACCACCATTACAATATCATGGTGACTCACTACCAACGGATAGTCACAGTGGTGGTCGCGGTGGCGGTTCAAAAAATACCGGCAGAAATCAAGAACGTGTTGATTATGTTGTCGATACTCGTCGTTCATCATCATCAAGATCAGAATCATTATCTACATCTACGTATACATCTTAATCAACATTAAAATGAATATCATCCTCAAGATCAGAATCAAATAAGTACATTTTGATTAACATTGACAAACCTCTCCACACAATCCATCAACATGTTTTCATCTCCATCAGAGACTGACGTAGCCCTCTTAGAAATAGGGAACACAATCACAACTACGTTTTCCAAACTGTATATAACAGGACCGATGTCCATATCAAATGAAACGTAAATATCTAACAGTTTAGTTCTCCATGCTACATGGCACGTCCTCCACAAGGGAATTTATATTGATTGATTGATTCAACATCCTCTTTATTACCCTCACCCTCCCCATCAACATCCTTGATGACCCTATCCTCCAAATCATCATGTAGGCTTCCGTACGCTAGACACCCATTTATCCCCACGTCGCAAGTTTAAAGTAGTGCCCTAACCGTCAGCCTCATCAACAGTATCCTAGCCATCATCATCACCACTACTTTTCTTTCGTGGCTTCCGTCTGCTGCCCTCTACACCTTGTGGAACAGTTACTGCTTCTGTTGAGTATTGGTAGCAATGAAGGACCAAAATGTGCAGCTGTTAAGGTGGTTGACGATTTTTATGAGGTGAATTAATGTAAATATATTTAAATCACGACAAATATTAACCTTTAATGCATAAAGTACACCATTTTTTTACCAACTGCATATGTTGCAGCTTATTAATCAACTACTCATAATCATCACCAAAAACTGTCAGGGAAAGGTTCAAGTAGTTGTGATAGATTATATATGTTAGATACACAACACGATGCAAGTAATTTATTGACATGTTCGTGATCTAGATGTACTTAATCGCTATAATTTGTAAAATGAAAGCGACTGCAAACATCATTTATGAAAGTTTCTTTTTAATGTGGACGTTTGGAAATGGAAGCCTTTCTACTTCCCGGTCGAACCACTCTATCTTTAACCCCTCTGCGTACTAGCCAAATAAAAAAGGCGGATTATAATAAAAAGCGAATATGCAGCAAAATATTAGTCACTATCCTCATACTACGAACTCGTCGTCTTCAATAATAGCACCGTAGTTACGCCGGATCTGGAAGTTTGTTACGATATATGTGAATTCACAGTCAATTTAATCATAGTAAAAGGAAACAGGCACAGGAAATTAAAATACTTCATGTTGACGCGTCTTTGCCAACATGAAGAAAAAAAGTTTATTACGAGAACTTTTCTATAAGTTCTTCTTGTAATGCACGGAATGCTCCTAGGCTAGTTAATTGATACTCCCTCATCATGATCTCCTCCATAAATATATTAAACAACTGTGACTGTGCCTGACCTTCAGCCTGAGTGCCACCACCCCCATGTTCGCCACTTCTATCATTCACGACCCTTTCCCCTGCCTCTTCGTTCATTACCTCTTCAAGTTCAAGTTCGTCGTTATAAAATTCATGAATTATATCTTCCCCTTCCTCACTCACCAGTTCCCTTAGGCCAACCAGTTTTATAATCATATTGTGTAGAATGCAGGATACCTCATAAATTATCACTACTTCCTTTTTGTCCCACCTTCTGTTTTCTCTTCTTAATACTTCAAATCTGGCTTGCATCACACCAAAAAATCTCTCTATGTGCATCCTGATTGATTCCTACCTCTTTTTATATATCCTCTCTTCCTCACATGATGGTTCATGTATTGGTTTAGCGAGAAGTGGCAAGTTTAGATACATCTTATCTCCCAATAAATATAACTTCTTCCTTTCTGAACCCCCCTTCCGTAATTCTATATGTTTCTTCCAGTTAAATCTTATAGTCTCCTCTTAATATTGATTACACGAGCGGAGAAACTTTCAATACATTCAGATCATTGTTAGTACCAGCCCGCCGAGAAAACCAGCTCCATATATATAAATCCCTATCGCACCACCACTCTACAACAATAGTCTCCATCTTCCTCTCCTTTCTGTTGTGATATTGTCCCTACTTCGCATAGGGGAAATTCTTCGATATCAGCTTCATGCAGTCGGTAGACCCCCTACAGCCCGCAAATCCTGTCTCTTCATATTTTTCTTCAATACAATGTAGCTCTTTTTTCGTTGATATTCTATTTAAATACATATTTCCATATAGTTGAATCATATCCCTTATAAATTGTTTGAAATACATCCTTGTTGACTACGCTGACATCTCCGCTCTATCGTCCATCCGATCATACGAGTTCCGAGTTCGTAGTAACTGTATACATACCAGCACCTTGACCTCCGCATGATGTCCAAACCCACTTGCTGAACGCCTTGTTTCCCATACTTCTGGTCGCAAAAGCAAAAG